>JAHHZJ010002878.1:0-67500 GCA_021437245.1 Aegilops speltoides | reverse complement strand
AGTCCTCGACGTGGTCGACGTGGATGAGCAGGTCATGACGCTGAACCCACGGAGGAGGGGCCACATCGCGGCTTGGCGGGGAGAAGCCGTACATCTCTTCGGTCCTGTCGGCGCCGCGCTTGATGAACCAGAGGGCGCGCTTGGTCGGGATGTGGGAAACGTCCCACACCCAGACCCACACTCCGAAGGTCTTCGTGTGGTCTTGCTCGTAGGTTCTGGAGTCGAGCCGATCCACCCTACACCGGTCGCCGAGGGCCTCCTTGGCACCCTCAAGTGACCAGAGCTGCATCGGCAGGTCTTCGATGACCAGCCGCATGTGAAGCTTGAAGTTGTCGTGGGTCATGTGGTCATCTTCGTGCTAGGTCCTGATCCGGAGCGCGCCCCTGTCGACGATCATCGTGCCCTGGCGGACGGCCAGATCGTGGTGCGCAGGGAGGTTGAAGCGAACAAGGAAATCCTCTGGGTGGTGGTATGTGACCCTCAGAAGGTGCGGCAGAATGCACAGCTGCGCCTCAAGCGCCTTGCCGACAGCCATGGGGTTGGTGGGGCGCGACTTGTCGATGGCTGACAGCAGCACATCGTGGTGGCGAAGGATGGACTCCTGACGCTCCATGGCCGGGGTGGAGGTGATGATCTTGTGGCTCTCGCGGGGGCGGCACGACGTGTCAGTGTGGAAGTGGAGGCTAGCTGCCATGGTGGCTGGCGGGGGAGGAGGGTGGGGCGGCGGAGGGAAACAGAGACGCTGGTGCACCGGCGCCTTGGGGGGTGCCGGGCCGCCGGCGGGGCGGTTACGGGGGTTGCGGCTACACTCTCTACCAAAATGGTCGGTGTTCTTATAGTAGATGCAGTGGAGAGGGTCTCTACAATCGATCCGACGATGCTCTATGATGAGACAGCGGAAGCAGAGACCATGGAAACGCCTTAAGAAGGCAGCGCGACCAGCTGAAGCATTGAAGACGGGGCGCCGGGGGGGGGGGGGGCGTGCCGGTGCGCTAGGGGGGGCGGTGGGGATTGAAGAGCACGCCGGGCTTTCTGCGAGCGATACGTGCTCCATCCCTCCTCGTCTCCAGAAGAGGAATGGTCGGCGGCCGGTGACGAGACAACCACAATGGATCTAAGCTGGGGTCGCCCAGAGAGGGGAGGCGCAGCAATATCCATTGGCGAAACAGGGGGGCGGCGTGGGAGCACTCACCCCGGAGAAGGAGGCGTGGCAGATCCAGGGATGGGATGCGCGGCGACAGTTGCGAATCCGAGACCTCGGACGGACCGAAGGGCGCAGGGGTCACACCCCCAGATCCAGGAGATGACCATGCCAAACGATCCGATGGCGGGCCAACAGGCGTTGAAGGCAGCGGATCGGAGGGGATGGGGCCATGGTTGTTGATGAGGCACAGCTGCCCGCACGGGCAGCCACGGGGGCTGGTGGCCGCCGCGGCCGGAGTGGCCCGCAGCACGGAGGAGGAGCGGAGGAGCCTAGAGGAGCCTCAGCAGTTCCATCATCCCTTTGGAACTTGCTCCGCACGTACAATGATTGATAAGATAGCCTTATCTTAAGTCTTACATGTATTTAAGAGATGACAAAAAAGTCTATAAAGGGTCATCTCTTAGACTTATCTTCACTAACTAGCTATTCCTAAAAACGTGATGAGACATATTGTGCTAAGAGATCATCTCTTGTCTTATCTTAAATAAGAGAAGACAAGCTTTTTCTTATGAGTTCTCTCTCCTTCACCTCATCATTTATCCTACGTGGCACTCCTAAGATAGCACCATTGTACATATGCCCTAAGACAACCACAACAAGGGAGAAGAGTAGTGGCTTGTGTGTCTCCTTTCGAAACAAACACGGGAAAAAAATTATAATGTTGCACTGACCCAATGGGTGCACCCATCGGGTTGAATGACCCGGAGGGTTCGGGCATGGGTCTAATCTTAGACCCATGGGTAGGGTTGCGGGCAAGGGATCCACCCGATTATAATTCGGGCATGGGTTTGGTTGAGGTCGACCCGATTGCCACCTTGACCACCAACCCCTCCCTCCGCCATAGCCGGCGAGCGCTGCCGGGCAAAGCCCGCGTGACGACAGGCCTTCCTTTCCCTCGAGTCTGGGGCAAAGCTGCGCGGGGCTGCTCATCCGGGATGAGGAGGCGCCCGACGACGCAAATGCAAGGCGTCGCTAGCGCATGCAGTGGCCTTGTGCACACTAGAGGCAGGGCAACACATCTAGGTGGGGCGGCACGCACGTGGAATCTGGGTGCTGGGGCGGCAACCCAAGGGGCTTTCGGCGGGGCTATGCCATCACAGCTGCGAGGGCAGCATGGGGCCGTGAGTGGACACCGGTGGCGGCGGAACTGGGTTTCTCCCTGACCAGATCCATTTGATGTGGGTGGTGGTGGCCCGAATGTCGGTCGACGTCCTGGACGACGATAGTTCACTCCACCAACGTTGTTGGGGCAGGCCGGAGGTCGCGGTGGTGGTGGTGGTTGCCTGTGGGCGTGGTGAAGGTGGTGTTGTGATGGCAGGATTGATCCAGGCAGAGTTGTGTTGCCTTGTTCTTGATCTGGTTAGTGTGGTGGTGGTGGATGGGTGCTACGGGATGTGCTCTCCTCCCGTTGCGATGGTCGGCTTGTTTGAGAAGCTTCGGTGGACTTAGGGATTCGTGGTCTTGTTTGGAAGAAATCCCCGCTTTGCGATGTTCGAGGTTGACAACGGCGATGCCCGCGACGTCATCCCATCCATGGAGGCGTTGTCTTGGCCTCGATCTGACTCTCTCCCTCGTGCTTAGAGGAAACTGCTACTTCTAATAGTGTTGGGATTCCCCAAAGCGGAAGGGTGATGTAATATAGTAACAGACAGTATTTTCCTCAGTTAAGAACCAAGGTTTATCGAACCAGAAGGATATGGCACCCAGGCAACGTCGATAATACCTGTGCATGAACAAAGCAAATGCTTGCACCCAACAAAGGCAAGGGGGGCTTCACTCCTCTTGTTCTTGCCAGTTGCAAGTATCAAATTAGGTAGTGGTAGATATAAGGGAGCCGCTAGGAATTAGACTACTGATCCCTTGCATATTATCATACCAGTCCTATGCCGTAGGATACAATGGGGTCGAAGTGCAAAGCCCCGTAGCCTATCCGCGGTCGGGAAGGCAGGCGAAAAGCGCACACAAAAGAAAAAGAAAGCCAAAAAGATTATTTTGCAATCCATTATCTTTGGTATTCTTCTATATTTAGATCATATTATATAGCTATTTTGCAGGTTTTATTTACATACCTCAGTCATGTTATTTGTCTAGCCTTCAATCAGAATAGCCTCCCCACCGGTTCCGAAGATTCTTTCGACTCCAGTAGTACACTTAGCCCTTCGGCCTTATTTTAACTTGAACATGAGTTTGCAGCACATTTTGGCATTATTATATTAACATAAGCATTGAACACTAACGGCTAGCCCATACATGCAAACACAAGAAATCAAACCAAACAAAGACACTTAGTGTAGGAGTAGATCGGAATTAAACTAAGACAAAGAACACCTGACATGAAAACAAATGTCTCCAGACACTTATTGAATTTAAACCAACCTTAGAAAACTAAAAAGAGTCTACGGACTCTTCTATTCTAGCGAGATGCTAGACGAATAAAGAGCACTTGCTGCTCCACCCGCATGTATGATGGTCGTTGAATCTGCAACTAGGCCGGTGCATGGATTGTTTTATTGCTTCGTAATAGCTGCTTCCAGTTACCACGCACAGCACCCTCGCTAACCACTCTCCTGAAGTTATGGCTCTCAAACTGTGCAACCAAGTTTGCTTATCCTCTTCTAAAAAAAGGTTTGGTTACCCTGAATCGTGAAGCCCTCAAACTACGCGGCCAAGTTTGCTTTCGATTTATTTCTCAAATGTTTGCTTCCATCAACTAATTATTTTGCTTCAACCATAGCCACAAAAAATTCCATCTAACAGAGATTCCTTAGGAAATTTTTGTCCATTATAAATGTTTATTATTTTCTATGCAATGAAGCAAGAATTTGTTTTAGGCGACCAGAAAATTTGCTTCCATTCAAAGTTACATTTGCATCTATGAGCAACAACTAAATTGTCTTCCACTCAGATATAAAATGGTTCCACTATAGCGAGTAAATTGTTTTCAAATAAACAGAAGATTTCTTGTAAAGAGAAGGGAATCTCCTTCCATGCACAGAAAAGCCTAATATAATAAAAAATGAACAAATTAATTATATTACAAAAACATTCTGATACAAGGTTCGTGTTTACGAGACTAAGACGGCTAGGAACCTAGGGTATTGTCTTGGGCTGTAACTTCACAATAGGCAACGCATAGGTGAAGGATCGCCAAATAAAAGTTGTCGCCATTGTGATGAAAGCAGGCACCAGGCCACCACTGCTAGCAATTGACCGTCACATGGCGTTATCCTAGTCAGTTTGCTTGTCATGGAAGCTAGAGCTAACGCACGTCATCAAGCTGGTGGAGTACGTAAGCAAGCACATCCTCAAGAGCGGCCTTAGTCGTGTCTCCGCTCATCTCTCCACCAAATCCCATCTCCACCTTCAGGTCGACACTGTTGCATCATAAGGAGAGGACAATACAAGGCATTTGAGAAAGTAATGATGCACGATTGGCATTGTTTGGCGCAAAACATCTGTACAACAAGAAGCATTTAATCTATCACAACATACATGATAGGCAATGGAAGCATAACAAAATTAGGATGAAGGGAAATCAATATGTTGTAGGGAACTTATACAAAACATAATAGGAAGCATGGCTTACATGAAGAAATGAGTTGATATGTCATAACATACATGGTGCCATGTTTAAATTTAAATGGTGCCCAAAAAGAGAACAATAAAATCAAAGAAAGAGAGAAACATGAACTATGGAAGCAAACTACCTAGATCATATAAACATATGTTATGTACCATAATACAAAAGCATGACATATTGCAATGGTGATAGAAATGAAACCAAGACTTAAAAAATAGTACGAAGTATAGAAGCATCCTACCTAAACCGAAGAAGCATAAGAAGTATAGTTTGAAGCCCCATAAGTAGGAAGCATGACATGTATTATTGAAGCAGGGCAGCGTTATGAAAGACATATAAATGACCGGTAAATATGTATTATTGAATGACATTGTTAACAAAGAATAATATGTAAGCACTGATGTACTAAAATTGGATAATGAAAAAACAAAGCATATAATGGAAAAAATGAAGCAAGTTGACTGAAAACACAGAAACATATTAGGTACGATGTGGGAGCGTGGCATGTTTCAATTGGGATACCAATGCCAATAAAAAAAGCTAGGAAAAAAGAAGAGCAGCCACTCTGGAAGTAATTCGGTTGGTGCAAGATGCAACCAAAACATGTTTTAGAAGCTCCATGTTTTTATGTCGTCTAGATGGGAACTTACACTGGTTGATGTTGACAAAATTAAGCAATGCATGGCCATGTTTCAGAAAGCACAATACGGTTCTCTCCAGATCAAAAAATGGAGCATATGCCTGCTCACTCAAACATATTGAAGTAATCTGATTGGCCAAAAGAAATATATGAATTACAGATAAGAAGCACAAAGGTTTATGAAGCATGGACAACATAGTGTCCCTACATTCATACTATGAACTAAAAGCATGGATATTTGAAAATAGAATCCTTAACGATATTGCCGCCATAATTGGGAAGCACATTGCTTAGTGCATACCATTCAAAGATATTAGTCTATGATTCAATCATTCAGTATCAAATAGAGTGGACAAATTTGGACCCAATGAAAGGGATATACCAATGCTACCAAACAACACTGCGAAAATACAAATATGTTAGAAATCATAGGGAGGTAAACCAAGATTTTTAGGATATGATACCTAGGTCAGATGGATATGGTGCCTATGACGGATGAGGTCGAGGTGTGGGGGCCGAATCCAGCAATGGTACACGCGTGTTGCCTTTTTTCCCCAACCGAGAGAACCGTCTGCAACATTGGACCAGAAGTGGCGAGGCACAAAAATGTTGTAGATGCATGGGACCCTGAGCGGGTGGGAATTGCTTCCTTGTGTGTGTCGTGGATAATGTCGGGTGGAGCCATCGTATGGAACAGCGTAGCAGGACAGTGAATCTCATGGCCAAAGGGGAAATGACTGGATCATGGTGGATGGATCTGGAGCGGCAAAGCGATAGGCGAGCTCTCGAAGAAGGAGGTGATTTCGATGCAGACAATGGGATGTGAACGAGGGGAGGGTGTGTTTGGGGAAGGTACAATTAATGCGGGAGGAGTTATGGCTAGAAAATCAGGCATTTTTGGAACAAATCAACATATTTTGGAATGAATCTTGGCCGTGATTGATAATTGCATCGGCGTCTCTCGATTGGTCTGGCGAATGGCTCCTATTAGACACCTGTTAGGAAGTGTTTCCCGAGTGGGGCATTTTAGATGCCGAGCTACCTGACTCCCGTTATCTGGGCCGAAGGTTATTATGTCGTGATGGGTGCTGCTCATTTTTCCAGTCCTTATACGAAGTTGGAATACATCGGTGCCATGGGCTGGGGTGTTATCTTTGTACATGGGCCTCCCCATGGGTGCGTGATGCGGGGACATGATGTGCCTCCTGGGCTAATGTTACAGATCGATTTGCATTTACCTCGTTAGAGTTAGACCGGTCATCACCTTCCTCCCGGCGCACTAGACATGGGATGGGGCCCCATGGATGGGATGGAGTTCTTCTTCGAAGATGACGATTCGGGGTAATCTTCTGACATATCTTGCAATTTTTGTTCTGTTCTGGTATTGTGAATCAATTGGGCGTGTGCGGGGTGTCTGTTCTGGTAGGTTTTTTTAAAATCTGAGTCGTCTCCTAAAAATTAGATCTAACTTGGTGTTCGTCTGGATTGGGTTGCACTTTCATTCCTAGGTTGGATGCAGGGTCAATCTTAAAGGGGAAGTGGCTGCAGTGGAATTGGTTGTTGCTTCTATTCATGGGGCTCGCACATGCAATGGATATTAGATTTCTTCCCATGCAACAGTGGAGGAATGGAGTCCAGAGAGAACGGAGGAGGACGGCACCCAGAAGAGACAATCATGACAGAGGAGATTATTGATTCATACATCTGTGGTAGCGAGGTGGTGGCCGATTCAATGTCCCCTGAAAATATGAGCGGCCAAAGAAGATGAGATGCAGAGGGAGTGGTCGTCGCAAAATCACAGGGTTCCTGCTAGACACGATGGTAGCACATAATGGAGTAAACGAGTCTTCATGTGAAATTGACAAGTGATTATGACATGCAAAGCATCAGATATCTTCATTTTTCTGGTTCAGGATCCCATGTGTGATTCAACAATTAATTGGTGTCCATGTTAAAATTTGCAGAATTAGGATCAGTTAGGATGCAGATGAGAGGGAGAACAATCCCAGCAGAGTGCCTCCTGCGCTTGAGGCTTCGATACGTTCTTATGCTGATAACAAGGCAGGTACTGTTGTTCTTCCATCGAAGAAGTATATGAGTTTTACAACTTGTACTCTTTGGGAGACTGACTTTGGTGTCCGGTATGCAAAGAGCCGACTCAATGTCCATGGGATAACGTGCATGCATGCGCGGTGAGTCAGAGCTAAACTGGTTATTGAGTCCTTGTGCCCCAAGATTCTTTTTTTATTTGCCTGTGTTTCAATGTGCTTATGTGGTCTGGTTCGAGATCATTTGCAGGGTAAACCACTGCAGTCCAATAGCAGATCAAAGCGGTGTGGCTGCACTGCTATGATGTGGCTACTGAGATCGGATGATAACGGTTCGTACGGGTGCGAGCATAGGTCAGAAATGATCATAAACTCTCTGTTAACTGTATGGAAAAGTTACATTGAAAGTCGCACCAACACATGTACACCGGGGACATGGTAAAAGAACAAAGAATGTAAGCACATGCAAAGTTTACATCATCGTGGCCAGTTTTTTTGGTGTCAGTGAAGGAGGTCCCGTTCACAAAATTTGCCATATTGGATATTTTCTGAATTCCTTTATCGGTTGATTATCTGAATATTTGTTCTGATCTGCACGCAGGATTGCGTCGTTGTGGGTCATGATCTTGAAGAGGGTTGCGGCCACTTCGACCCCTTGTTGGCGTTAATCCCACCGAGCCATGCAGCAAGTTATGAATCGGAGCACATGTTCGACGATATTTGACGGTGCTGCGACAACTGATGGTGCATGCTCTGAAGACGAAGAAGTCACGAACAAGCCTGCCAAAAAAGCCAGGATAGTTTGACCGCCTAGTGTAGATTTTAGAGCAGGATTGGTTAGCCCTGTTTCATATCTTGTGCACGATATACTGATGTGTGACTTGTCCTAGTAATCGCCTATGTAATTGCGTTTATCACTCTGCGTTTGGATTCATGTGTCTTTAAAACCGTTTGTCGTTTGATTATTCACCACTTGAAAGAGTGGTTAAGGTCGATGCATGGGGCCTCTAGATCCCTTGTTCTGCTTTCTAGGTCCAAGCATGGAACATAAAGGGAATGGTGATGGCACTTGTGCCAGCGCTGCTGGACAGACTCGTCTCCATGGGATACCACTATTCATTAATTGAGAATACAGTAGCTTGTAAATGACTCGTACCTGAAATACAGGAGAGGAATACCTGCCTGCGGCTGATCCCAATAAAGACAAACGGATGTGATACCGGCCACCACGTAGCTCGGCCTCCAAAGAGCATTTCCGGTGTTTCCCTAGATATAATAGATAAAAGTAAAAGAAAACAGCCAGTAATTATAAGATTTGTTTTAATATAGAGGTGAATTGTCCCAGGGGTCATAGAGTTCACTAGAGGCATCTCTCTCGTAAATTGCATCGGTGGGTAAACAAATTACTGTTGGGCAATTGATAGAAAAGCGCATAGTTATGATGATCATCCATAGCATAATAATGTATAGGCATTATGTCCTTGATAAGCATGTCGTTGAACTTACTGATGTCTACTACTAGTACTCCTCCTCAAGACTGCTATCCAGCAAGCATCTCAAGTATTAAGTTCATGACAAACATAGTAACGCATTAAACAAGATGACATAATGTAGACAAAATAGGATCAAACAATATGTTCAAGCCCCGTCATTTTATCCTTAGTAGCAATAATACATATGTGCCTTGCAACCCCTCCTGTCACAAAGTAAGGACACCACAAGATTGAACCTACTACTATTCACCACTCCCTCTGAAGATCTAACCATTAACTTGGCAAAAGAAAACTCATAGATCGGAAAGCATACATAGCTATAAAATTACACATAAGAGAAACTTTAAAGAGATTCAGATACTTTCGATGAATAACTTGATCATAAACCCACAATTCATAGGATCAAAACAAACGCACCGCAAATGTTTACATCGAATTGATCTCAGATCGGATCATTGTACTGAAGATCAAGAGAGAGGGAGAGAGAGAGAGAGAGAGAGAGAGAGAGAGAGAGAGAGAGAAAGAGAGAGAGATCTAGCTATTGTTATGGGACCGTAGGTCCTATGGAAACTACTCACACATCATCATGGAGACATCAAGGTTTATGAAGATTGCCCAATGGGTTTCCCCTCTGGCAGAGTACCGGTGGAGGCCCCTAGATGGGATCGCTTCAGAATAGAGGCTTGCGGCGGCCGAAGAATTGGTTTGGGTCTCGCTTCGGAGATTTCTGGATATTAGGGAATTTATAGGCCATCAGTTAGAGCAATCAGAGCCATGAGTGGTCCACAGGGCCACAGGGCACGCCCCTGCCTTGCGGCTCCCTCATGCATCGTTTGGTTTCCTCCTGAAGCTTCCAGGGTCTCGTTATGTCCAGGAAAATTGTCAACAAGTTTTTTCATGTTTGGACTTCATTTGGTATGGATTTCCTGGAAAACAGAAAACATGCAAAAAACAGGAACTGACACTGGGCAATGTGTTAATAGGTTAGTCCATGAAAACAATATAAAATGGCACATAAAGTATACAAAAGTGATTATATAATGGCAGGAAACAATAAAAAAATTATAGATACGTTGGGGACGTATTAGAAACCCTTGGTCCGACCTCCAGACTAGGCGATGGTGGTGTCATGGTGTCGTTCCCTCCTTGGAGGCATCATCTTGTTGCACGAGGAGTCCCATTGGTGCGGCTCAAGTCGGTGTTGGCAATTGCTCTGGGCATGAGCCTCCGAGGCGCAATTGAAAGAACATGGGGTGCCCCCATGCTTGGCTTTGGTAATTGATGACAATCTCTATGGACTAATGGTTGTCTTGAGTTATATTTGAAGGATTTGTCCATAGGAATTTTTGCAGTCCATTTGTTGGTTTCAAGGAATTTATATGTTGACCAATGTGCGATTCAAGGAATTATCCAAAGAGTGGTCATGTAGAAGACATGGTACAAGGTTGATCAAGACTAAGTGGAGAGTGAATCAAGTTGATCAACACACAAAGCGTACAAGATGTACCGAGAAGGATCAATTGATCACATGGTATGGTAAGCATTGTCCATTATCCTTTGTGTACTAACCCATGATCTACGTGTGAGTCTGTGTGGGGTTAGGTTTGTTTCCATGGGTTTGCATCAAGAGGAAGATCCATACAACCCATGGAGGATGACATCAAGCGGTGATCGTCATCAAGATTGCGGTGTGGAAGCTCAAGTGGAGCATCACGAAGAGATCATCCTCGAAGCTTGCCGTCCATTGTGGTGTCAATGGACTTGTGAAGATGTGCCAAAGAGTGGCTCTCCCATAGTGGAATATGGGGGAGCAATCAACTAGTCTTCATCGAGGCAACACAATCAAGAAAGGTGGTCCAACTTGAGGGAGCCAAGATCGTCATCGTCTAGCTCAAGTGGACTATGTGCAAGGCAAAGGTTTGCCCTTGATAGGTTTTGTTTTACCGGTCTCATGGTGGTTGTTGAGAGACCGGGTTATAGGATCAGTTGCCATACTATCAAGGGGGGCTCTTGATGAGTAGCTTGATTGTATCGTTCGTAGAGAGCTCAAACCATTGCATCATTGCATCATCTTTCTTAGTTCTTGTTTGGTATTTCTCTTGGTGAGTTTTAGAGCTTATGGTCATCTTCATGACAAGCTCGATTTCATCGAAAACGGAATTCACATTCATCTTGTCGGAGTATTCTCGCGACAGATGCCAGGGGGTGGCTTATCATGGATGGGGACAGGAGGACGTCGTCGGGCCCTGGAAGCGGGAATAGGCGAGAGCTCGAACGCACATGAGTCTTACCCAGGTTTGGGGCTCTCCGAGGAGATAATACCCCTAGTCCTGCTCTACGGTGTCTCTGCATGATGACTATGATCAGATAGTAGCTACAAACTTGCTCCTTAAGCTGCGTTGCTAGAGGAAGAAGAAGGGCAAGACTAGCTCTCTTGCTTCTTCTAGCTATGTGTGTGTGCAAATGGCATAGGTGCTGACCCCTTTGCATGGGTGAGCCTGGGGGCTTATATAGGCGTACCCCCCAGGGGTACAATGGTAATACGGCCGGGTGTAGGACCCGGACGTCAGTGTCTAAGGGTGCTCGGTTCTCTACCGGCTGCTAGGGCCCGCCGCTTGGTGGGTCCCGCCGGCTACCGAAAAACCGGCCGACCGGTAGGCCCGCCACCTATGGGCCATGCTGATTGCCTTTTGCTGTAGCCTCGCCCTTGATGAAGGAAGCCTTGTCAAGAGATGCATGGCTACAGTCCCGCCGCCTGGTGTGCGCTCACTGTAGCCACGCTCCATTTTGTCGGTGTAATGGCGCGTGGACTTCAGGAGGTGGGAAGGGCCGACTACTGGAGGCCAGCCCACCCCTGAGGCCGCCTTCTAGGGGAGCACTGTCATCTGGTGGCTCATGGACAGGTAGGGCCCGCCGCTTATTGGCCGTACCGACCGCCTATCGTGGGAGCATGGCCTTGCTGACGAGAGCCATGTCATGGGCCGCATGACTACAATGCCGTGCCGTGCGTACAAGTGAGGTTAGCTCGCACTGTTGCCACGCACCTCCGCGATCTGGGGGAGGGGGAGCCCCTGTATCTACGCCCCGTCTCATTGTAATGAATGGGTGCAAACTCCGAGGGGAGGAGGGGCCGTCTGCTAGGAGCCGCCCTCCTGAGGCCGCCTTCTAAGAGTGCCCCGTCTTCTAGGGAGCCGGCCTCCTGGGCCAGCCGACTCAAGGAGCCGGCTGCATGTCCGGAAGGTGCGAGGGGCCTGGCTAGCCCTGATGTCTTGAAATTCTGAGGAGTGTGGATGAGGCGACCCGTGGTCATTCCCTCCGACAGTAGTCCCAGAAGCTAGTGAGGCGCCGCGGCTCAAGCCGGAGTGCCTCAGCTGTTTCCTACTCCGAGAGGTCTTGCGTCTTTGCTCCATCTGCCAGGAGATGCCGCTTGCTAGGTGATACGTCTCCAACGTATCTACTTTTCCAAACACTTTTGCCCTTGTTTTGGACTCTAACTTGCATGATTTGAATGAAACTAACCCGGACTGACGCTGTTTTCAGCAGAACTGCCATGGTGTTATTTTTGTGCAGAAAACAAAAGTTCTCGGAATGACCTGAAAATCCACGGAGATTACTTTTGGAAAATATAAAAAATACTAGCGAAAGAATCTAGGCCAGGGGGCCCACACCCTGTCCATGAGGGTGGGGGGCGCGCCCCCTCCCCTTGGGCGCGCCCCTGCCTCGTGGGCCCCTGGTGCTCCACCGACCTCAATTCCAACTCTATATATTTGCTTTCACGGAGAAAAAATCAGAGAGAAAGTTTCATCGCGTTTTACGAAACGGAGCCGCCGCCAAGCCCTAATCTCTCTCGGGAGGGCTGATCTTGAGTCCGTTCGGGGCTCCGGAGAGGGGGGTTCGTCACCGTCGTCATCATCAACCATCCTCCATCACCAATTTCATGATGCTCACCGCCGTTCGTGAGTAATTCCATCGTAGGCTTGCTGGACAGTGATGGGTTGGATGAGATTTACCATGTAATCAAGTTAGTTTTGTTAGGGTTTGATCCCTAGTATCCACTATGTTCTGAGATTGATGTTGCTATGACTTTGCTATGTTTAATGCTTGTCACTAGGGCCTGAGTGCCATGGTTTCAGATCTGAACCTATTATGTTTTCATGAATATATGTGAGTTCTTGATCCTATCTTGCAAGTCTATAGTCACCTATTATGTGTTATGATCCGACAACCCCAAAATGACAATAATCGGGATACTTCTCGGTGATGACCGTAGTTTGAGGAGTTCATGTATTCACTATGTGTTAATGCTTTGGTCCGGTACTCTATTAAAAGGAGGCCTTAATATCCCTTAGTTTCCATTAGGACCCCGCTGCCACGGGAGGGTAGGACAAAAGATGTCATGCAAGTTCTTTTCCATAAGCACGTATGACTACATTCGGAATACATGTCTACATTACATCGATGAACTGGAGCTAGCTCTGTGTCACCCTAGGTTATAACTATTACATGAGGAATTGCATCCAACATAATTATCCATCACTGATCCAATGCCTACGAGCTTTTCACATATTGTGCTTTGCTTATTTACTTTACCGTTGCTACTGTTACAATTACTACAAAACTGCTATCGTTACTTTTGCCACTGTTACCATTACTATCATACTACTTTGCTAGTAAATACTTTGCTGCAGATACTAAGTTATCCAGGTGTGCTTGAATTGACAACTCAACTGCTAATACTTGAGAATATTCTTTGGCTCCCCTTGTGTCGAATCAATAAATTTGGGTTGAATACTCTACCCTTGAAAACTATTGCGATCCCCTATACTTGTGGGTTATCAAGACTATTTTCTGGCGCCGTTGCCGGGGAGCATAGCCCTATTCTTTGAGTCACTTGGGATTTATATCTGCTGATCACTATGAAGAACTTGAAAGACGAAAGAACTAAGATTTTTCCCTCAACTACGAGGGGAGGTAAGGAACTGCCATCTAGCTCTGCACTAGATTCTCCTTCTGTTTTGAGTAAGCTTGCGACACCTAAACCTGCTACTGCTTTGAATTCTGATATGTCGCATGTTATTGATGATGCCACTTCTGCTCTGCATGATACTTATGATGAAACTACTTCTATGCTTGATACTACGTTGCCATTAGGTGAATTTCTTGATGAACAACTTGCTAGGGTTAGAGAGAATGAAATTATTGAATATGATATTATTGAAGATAGTGATGATGAAGGTTCTCCCCCTAAATATGAATTCCTTGTTGTTTCGGAGGGTTATGTTATGGATGAAGAAGCTGATATAGCTATTCTTGCTTGCAATGATTGATATGATCTTAAGAAGTTATTAGCTAAATGGAAGCAGCAATCTCGGAATGCTAGAATGAAATATGACCTTGCTTTTGCTACTTCACCTATTTTTGTTACTGATAAGGATTATGAATTCTCTGTCGATCCTGAGATAATTACTTTGGTTGAATCTGATCCTTTTTATGGCAATGAATCTGAAACTGTTGTGGCACATCTTACTAAGTTAAATTATATAGCCACCCTGTTCACTAATGATGAAAAATCTCGCTATTATTATATCCTTAAGATATTTCCATTCTCATTAAAGGGTGATGCTAAAATTTGGTTCAATTCTCTTGATCCTGATTGTGTGCGTAGTCCCCAGGATATGATTTATTACTTCTCTACTAAATATTTCCCTGCTCTTAAGAAACAAGCTGCCTTGTGGGAAATATATAATTTTGTGCAAATTGAAGAAGAGAGTCTCCCACAAGCTTGGGGGAGGCTTCTCCGATTACTTAATGCTTTGCCTGGTCACCCTCTTAAGAAAAATGAAATACTTGATATCTTTTATAATGGACTAACCAATGCTTCCAAGGACCACTTGGATAGTTGTGCTGGCTGTGTTTTCAGGGAAAGAACAGTCGACCAAGCTGAATTGTTATTGAATAATATGTTGACTAATGAAAATAATTGGACTCTTCCTGAGCCAACTCCCGAGCCTATTCTTAAACCTACTCCGAAGAAGAGAGGAGTTCTATTTCTCAGTCCTGAAGATATGCAAGAGGCAAACAAATCTATGAAAGAAAAAGGTATTAAAGCCGACGATGTTAAGAATTTACCTCCTATTGAAGAAATACATGGTCTTAATATACCACATGTTGAAGAAACACATTGTCTTGATAACCCGACACAGGTAGTAAAGGTAAATTCTCTCTATAGATATGATAAAGTTGAAATCCCGTCTACTAAATTTACTAGCCAATGTTTAGATGAACTTGATGACTTTATGGCTAGGCAAGAAAGTTTTCATGCTTATGTTGGTAGAGAATTAAAGAGTAATGCTCACATGATTGGACGCTTGAGTGATTATATGGCTAGAGTTAAAGGTGAACTTAAACTCATTAGCAAATATGCTTCTATGGTTACCACTCAAGCAGAGCAAGTACTTAAAGCTCAAAGTGATTTGCTTGATGAATTAAATAATAAACATGATTTTGCTGTTAGAGTGGCTACTAGAACTGGTAGAATGACTCAGGAACCTTTATCCTGAAGGCCACCCTAAGAGAATTGAGCAAGATTCTCAGGGAAATAATTTAGATGCACCTAGTCCTTCTAAAAAGAAGAAAAAGAAAAATGATAGGACTTTGCATGCTTCTAGTGAATCAGTTGTAGACACACCCGAGAATCCCAATGATATTTTTATCTCTGATGCTGAAACACAATCCGGTGATGAACATGAACCTAGTGATAATGTTAATGATAATGTTCATGTTGATGCTCAACCTAGCAATAATAATGATGTAGAGATTGAACCTGTTGTTGATCTTGATAACCCACAATCCAAAAATCAATGTTATGATAAGAGAGACTTTGTTGCTAGGAAGCACGGTAAAGAAAGAGAACCATGGGTTCAGAAACCCATGCCTTTTCCTCCTAAGCCATCCAAGAAAAAGGATGATGAGGATTTTGAGCGCTTTGCTGAAATGATTAGACTTATCTTCTTACGTATGCGCTTAACTGATATGCTTAAAGTAAATCCTTATGCTAAATACATGAAGGATATTATTACAAATAAAAGAAAGATACCGGAAGCTGAAATTTCCATCATGCTTGCCAATTACACTTTTAAAGGTGGAATACCAAAGAAACCTGGAGATCCAGGAGTACCAACTATGCCATGCTCCATTAAAAGAAACTATGTTAAAACTGCTTTATGTGATCTTGGAGCCGGTGTTAGTGTTATGCCTCTCTCTTTATATCATAGACTTGAATTGAATAAGTTGACACCTACTGAAATATCTTTGCAAATGGCTGATAAATCAACTGCTATACACGTCGGTATTTGTGAGGATGTGCCTGTTGTGGTTGCAAATGTCACTATCTTAACGGACTTTGTTATTCTTGATATTCCCGAGGACGATAGTATGTAAATTATCCTTGGTAGACCCTTTTTGAATACTGCAGGGGCTGTTATTGATTGCAACAAAGGCAATGTCACTTTTCATGTTAATTGTAATGAGCATATGGTACACTTCCCGAGGAAACAACCTCAAGTTCATAGCATCAACTCTATTGGAAAAATTCCAACTATCATTATTGGAGGTTTTGAATTTCCTCTTCCTACTGTCAAGAAAGAATATGATATTCTTATTATTGGGGATGTGCATATCCCCGTTGAGGTAACCTAGTGTTATTCAAAATTTCTCTGGTTCCATGTTATTCGGAATGAGTTTGTTAACAAGACTTGATCAACCTTGTTAGTGGATTCATTTTGATGATCATGAGATGGATGAAACTAGAAGGCACAACCTTCTGTACCCTCCTTTTACTTTTTGTTATTTAGAATAAATATAGCAAAAATAGTATTATCTGTCTGTTTTTTGAACTATCCTTGGCAATAGACCAACTTAGGCCAAAAGCCTAAGCTTGGGGGAGTACGTATTTCTCACCGACATTACCTTCATGTTCACACACTTATTCTAGTCGTCGGTGCTCATACTTTTTCATTGTACTATCCATGCTAGTTTAATTTCTTTTTCTAGCTTTATTTTTGTGTGTTTGATAAACCTTAAGAAAAACAAAAAAATTAGTCAGTTTAATCCATGCTTGTAGTAGCAATTAAAATGAAAACCCAAAAATATTTCTCGTTCTTCTTTTGCTTGTTGGGAGCTTTCCCGTGTAAATAGTTTTATTTCTTTTCTTTCCTTTGGGGGTCGAGAGGAGAAGACCATAATGAAAATGTTTAGTGGCTCCCATATGCATGATTGTTGATTTAACCAAGAGCCAATATTACTTTGTCTTCTCCCTTGAATTGTATGCTTGCAGATTCCAGCTTAGTCCAATGCACGTGCACTATTATTATTATACACGCCGTTCGGTCGTGCAAGTGAAAGGCAATAATGACGATATATGATGGACTGATTGAGATGAGAGGCTGGTATGAACTTGACCTCTTTTGTTTTTGTAAATATGATGAGTTCATCGTTCCTGATTCAGCCTATTATGAATAAACATGTTTGCAATGACAATTAGAGATTATAGTTGCTTATGCCATGCTTAATTAGCTAGGAGCTTATAATGGTTTACCTTGCGTGCCAACATGCTATTAAAATGGTTGTGATGTGGTATGATAGGGTGGTATCCTCCTTTGAATGATTCGAGTGACTTGACTTGGCACATGTTCACGCATGTAGTTGAAACAAATCAACATAGCCTTCATGATATTTATGTTCATGGTGGATTATATCCTACTCATGCTTGCACTCGGTGTTGATTAATTTTAATGCATGTTCATGACTGTTGTCGCTCTCTCAGTTGGTCGCTTCCCAGTCTTTTGCTAGCCTTCACCTGTACTAAGCGGGAATACTGCTTGTGCATCCAAACTCCATAAACCCCAAAGTTATTCCATATGAGTCCACTATACCTTCCTATATGCGGTATTTACCTGTCGTTCCAAGTAAATTTGTATGTGCCAAACTCCAAACCTTCAAATGAATTTCTGTTTTGTATGCTCGAGCAGCTCATGTTTCAACTAGGTCCGTCTGTATCTTCCATGCTAGGTGGGTTATTCTCAAGAGGAGTGGACTCCGCTCCTCATTCACGAGAAATGGCTGGTAACTGGGATGCCCAGTCCCATGATCAAAAAGATCAAAGCAAATTGAAATAATTAAACAAAACTCCCCCAGGGCTGTTGCTAGTTGGAGGCACTCGTTGTTTCGAGCAAGCCATGGATTGATGCTTGTTGGTGGTGGGGGAGTATAAACTTTACCATTCTCTTTGGGAACTTCCTATAATGTATGTAGCATGGAAGATATTGAGATCTCATAGTTGTTGCGTTGACAGTGAAAGTATACCGCGCAAAATGTTATTCATCTCCATTTTAAAATCGAGCTCTGGCACCTCTACAAATCCCTGCTTCCCTTTGTGAAGGGCCTATCTATTTACTTTTATGTTGAGTCATCTCCCTCTTATTAAAAAGCACCCACTGGAGAGCACCTCTGTCATTTGCATGCATTACTATTAGTTTATATTGGGTATGACTTGACTGGATCTCTTTTACCATGAATTACAATGTTTAGTCAGTCCTTGATCTTTAAAGGTGCTCTGCATTTATGTTTTGCGGTCTCAGAAAGGGCTAGCGAGATACCATCTTGTTATATCCTATTATGATTGTTTTGAGAAAGTGTTGTCATCCAATATTTATTATTATTGCTCGCTAGTTGATTATGCCATTGATATGAGTAAACATGAGACCTAAGTGTTATTGTGAATATGGTTAGTTCATAATCTTTGCTGAAAACCTGAATGCTGGCTTTACATATTTACAACAACAAGAGCAAACAGAGTTTGTAAAAGTTTTTCTTTATCACTTTCAGTTTATCAACTGAATTGCTTTGAGGACAAGCAAAGGCTTAAGCTCCGGGGAGTTGATACGTCTCCAACGTATCTACTTTTCCAAACACTTTTGCCCTTATTTTGGACTCTAACTTGCATGATTTGAATGAAACTAACCCGGACTGACGCTGTTTTCAGCAGAACTGCCATGGTGTTATTTTTGTGCAGAAAACAAAAGTTCTCAGAATGACCTAAAAATCCACGGAGATTACTTTTTGAAAATATAAAAAATACTGGTGAAAGAATCAAGGCCAGGGGCCCCACACCCTGTCCACGAGGATGGGGGACGCGCCCCCTCTCTTTGGGCGCGCCCCCTGCCTCGTGGGCCCCCTGGTGCTCCACCGACCTCAACTCCAACTCTACATATTTGCTTTCACGGAGAAAAAAATCAGAGAGAAAGTTTCATCGCATTTTACGATACGGAGCCGCCGCCAAGCCCTAATCTCTCTCGGGAGGGCTGATCTGGAGTCCGTTCGGGGCTCCGGAGAGGGGGATTCATCGCTGTCGTCATCATCAACCATCCTCCATCACCAATTTCATGATGCTCACCTCCGCGCGTGAGTAATTCCATCGTAGGCTTGCTGGACGGTGATGGGTTGGATGAGATTTACCATGTAATCAAGTTAGTTTTGTTAGGGTTTGATCCCTAGTATCCACTATGTTCTGAGATTGATGTTGATATGACTTTGCTATGCTTAATGCTTGTCACTAGGGCCTGAGTGCCATGATTTCAGATATGAACCTATTATGTTTTCATGAATATATGTGAGTTCTTGATCCTATCTTGCAAGTCTATAGTCACCTATTATGTGTTATGATCCGACAACTCCGAAGTGACAATAATCGGGATACTTCTCGGTGATGACCGTAGTTTGAGGAGTTCATGTATTCACTATGTGTTAATGCTTTGGTCCGGTACTCTATTAAAAGGAGGCCTTCATATCCCTTAGTTTCCATTAGGACCCGCTGCCACGGGAGGGCAGGACAAAAGATGCCATGCAAGTTCTTTTCCATAAGCACGTATTCTATATTCGGAATACATGCCTACATTACATTGATGAACTGGAGCTAGTTCTGTGTCACCCTAGGTTATAACTATTACATGAGGAATTGCATCCGACATAATTATCCATCACTGATCCAATGCCTACGAGCTTTTCTGTAACGCCCTCGATGCGGCTATATCTCCCACGTGTCGAAGCACGACTTAGAGGCATAACCGCATTGAAAGCAATGTCGCAAGTGAGGTAATCTTCACACAACCCATGTAATACATAAGGGAAAAAGATACATAGTTGGCTTACAATCGCCACTTCACACAATTACATGAATAAAGCATTACATCATCCAGATACAATCAAGGTCCGACTACGGAACCAAAATAAAAGCAGAACCCCAAATGCGACAAAGGTCCCCGATCGACCCCAACTGGGCTCCACTACAGATCAATTAGAACAAAACAACACAAAGGGCAAGATCTTCATCGAGCTCCTCCTTGAGCTTGGTTGTGTCACCTGCTCGGTAACATAGGCACCTGCAAACATGTTTTGGAAGTATCTGGTGAGCCACGAGGACTCAGCAATCCCATTACCATGGGTATCAAGACTAGCAAAGCTTAATGGGAAAGGAAGGGGTAAAGAGGTGAGGTTGCAGCAGCGGCTAAGCATATATGGTGGCTAACATACGCAAATGAGAGCGAGAAGAGAAACAAAGGAATGGTCGTGAAGCTAGCAATGATCAGGAGGTGATCCTGAACACCTACTTACGTCAAACATAACCCAGAAACCGTGTTCACTTCCCGGACTCCACCGAGAAGAGACCGTCACAGCTACACACGCGGTTGATGCGTTTTAATTCGGATCTGGTGTCAAGTTATCTACAACCGGACATTAACAAATTCCCATCTGCCACATAACCGCGGGCACGGCTCTCGAAAGTTTATACCCTGCAGGGGTGTCCCAACTTAGCCCATGACAAGCTCTCGCGATCAACGAAGGAATAGACCTTCTCCCAAGACACTCCGATCAGACTCGATATCCCGGTACATCAAGACATTTCGACAATGGTAAAACAAGACCAGCAAAGCCGCCCGATGCGCCGACAATCCCGATAGGAGCTGCGCATATCTCGTTCTCAGGGCAACACCGGATGAGACATCCTACGAGTAAAACCAGACCTCGAGTTGCCCGAGGGGCCCCGATCTACTCGGTTCGGACCAGCACTTAGACAAGCACTGGCCCGGGGGGGGGGGGGCTAAAATAAAGATGACCCTTGAGAGAGCGACTCCCAAGGGAAAAAGTAGGTGGTGGTGAGGCAAATGGTAAAAGTCAATGTTGGGCCTTGCTGGACAAGTTTTATTCAAAGCGAACTGTCAGGGGGGTCCCATAAATCACCCGACCGCGTTAGGAACGCAAAATCCGGGAACATAACACCGGTATGACGGAAACTAGGGCGGCAAGAGTGGAACAAAATACCAGGCATAAGGCCGAGCCTTCCACCCTTTACCAAATATATAGATGCATTAATAATATAAGAGATATTGTGATATCCCAACATAAACCCTGTCCACCATGGAGAAATCTTCAACTTCACTTGCAACTAGCAACGCTATAAGAGGGGCTGAGCAAAAGCGGTAACATAGCCAAACAACGGTTTGCATAGGAAAGGTGTCAAAGGTTAGAGGTTCATGGCAATATGGGATGGCTTGATAAACAGGTAATAGGTAGCGCAACATAGCGATAGAACGAAGCAACTAGTATAGCAATGATAGTAGTGAGATCCAGGGTAGCGGTCATCTTGCCTGAAATCCCGCTAGGAAGAAGAATGAGTCCATGAAGAAGACAAATGGACGAAGCCGAACCAACCGTAGACGAACGAACCCTCACGATCGTAACGAAACAGGAACTAACAAGAAGAAGCACACAACATAGGTAAACACACCACACATAAGCAAGGCATGATGCACAACAAGCATGATGCATGACCAAGCTACATGAAGCTACTCATGGCAAGAGATGATGCAAACAAGAGCACACCTCAAGGCAAGTTTAAATGAGGCTGGGAACAACATATAACAATTCCGGTAAGTCCTCATATGCAAATTTCGAAATGGGTCCAGAACTGAATAAACATTGAGTTGAAGTTGTTAAACAGCAAGTTAAGATGCACCAAGATGATCTACACGAAATTCTAGTCAAGTTACATATAAAGTTCATTAGATTCGGAGCTACGGTCTAGAAGATATGAGCAAAACAAGTCGAACATGGCATTGATGCAAAATGTACCCAAACATCAAGCAAACACCTCAAAACAAGGATGCAACATGATAATATGAAACTATATGCAAAATCAAGCAAGTTTCATATAGAGCACACTCAAAACGGAGCAACGGTGCAACACACACACACTATACAAGTCATAACAACAATCATCCATAACAAAGAACTAGGCATCTTGCAAGCATCAAAACAATAAGCTACAGCACCCCAACATAAGAACAAAAGGCATGAGCATGAAGTACACGTAAAGCATAACAAAACATGAACACCGAGCTATCTCCAGAAACAACTAGAACATGCTCCAAAACACATGGAGATATTGCAAATAATAACAGCCAGACTTTAGCGAAATAACATCAGGTTGCAATGTTTAGAGCAAGCAAACAACATGTTACAGGAACTTATCATGGCAAACAAAGGCATGGCATGAATCTACTAATTGCATATATCAAAAGTCCCTTACTGACCATGAGCCAAAAAGGATCAGAAAATATGATGGCACCCATGTAAACATGGCAAGTTTTATTACAGATTTAAACATGGCAGCAACAACAATAAGTAGGCATGTTCGTGAGCTCGAACCACTCACCACAGAGCAATACATGGCATGTCAAGGCAACCAACAGTAAGAAGGCATGTTTGTGAAGCTAAGCATGGCAATAGCAAGTTCATAGGGTGCATGGATCACTAGGAAAACACATGGGAACAAGTGAACTTAATGTTAACAGGCTGACAAACAACATTTTCAAGCAACTTTGGAGCAAGAAATGAACATGTTCCAGCAGGCTATAATTGCAACCAAGGGCATGAATGGATAGATCATGACATGTAGATCAAAACATGTTTATAGGACATCTCCAGATTATGCATAGAATGATTAGTAGAAGCATGTTAACATAGCAACAAAATATAACAGAATCTGTCAAGAAAACAGCAACAGCAACTACCCTACTTAGCAAGCTTGATACACTCAGCACACAACTCACAAAAATACATGGTTAACACCCCTGGAAAGATGGCATGGCATAGTTCAACATTCATGTAGACATCAACCTCATAGGATGCACACATCAATCATGGCAAAATGATAAAACACAAGTTATAACAGCCAAAGAGATTAACATCAACATGCACTCTTCCAACAGCATTTCGGGCATCAAGATGAGCTCAAATGAAAATGATGCAATGGAATGAAATGAAGTACTCGTCGAGGCGAACAATTTGACATATCACACGCGCAAAGCGGAGCTACGGATGCAGAGATGTGATGCAATGAAAATGGCATGATGATGACAAAATTTAGGGACTTAGGCAAAACGAGGTCAACCTGCGGGATTGCACGGACTTCGAGGCAGGCCGGATCTCGCCGGAGATCGGCCGGAGAAGTCGCCGGAGATGGAGAAAAGGTCACCGGAGACTCGGGGAGGCGCGGGGAGGCGCACCCACGGCGGGAGGCGGCGCGGCCGGCTCGGGAGCTCCGGCCGCGACGAAGCTGGCGGCGGGTCCCGACGGCGCTCCGGCGCCGGGCGGGAAGCCGGGCCGCTGGCGGCGCTGGCGGCAGCAGCGATGCGGCGGCAGGAGGTGGCGCGGCGCTGCTCGGCGGCGCTGGCGAAGCGGCTTCCAGCGAAGCGGAGCAGCGGGCGGCGCGAGCGCTGCCGACGGCGGCGCCGGCGACGACGGACAGCCGAGCGGGCGGCCTCGGGCTCAGCGGGCCCGCAGTGGGAAATGGCGGTGGCGACAGGTGGCAGGCGGCGATTGGGCGTGGGCGGCGGAGCGATGACGTGGCGCATCCCGATTGGCCGGGGTGACGCGGCCGGCGGATGTGTCCGGCTGGGGGCGGACGCGTCCGGCGGCGGAAAGGGAAAAGCTAGGGTTAAGGGGGATTTTCATCCGCGAATTTGGAAGGGGGAGGCATATTTATATGTAGAGGGAGCTAGGAGAGTCCAAATGAGGAGCGGTTTTCGGCCACGCGATCGTGATCGAACAACCGAGAGTATGGAGGGGAGTTTGGTGGGTTTTGGGCCACTTTGGAATGGGTGTTGGGCTGCAACTCAAAGAGGGCTTTTGCGGTTACCCGGTTAACCGTTGGAGTACCAAACGACCTCCAAATGGCACGAAACTTGACAGGCGGTCTACCGGTGTTATACCAAGGCCGCTTGGCAAACCTCGGGCCATTCCGAGAAAGTTTAAGACCCGCACACGAAAAGAGAGAAGATGGGGGACGCCGGATGACATAGGAGCGCCGGATTGCAAAACGGACAACGGGGGAAATGCTCGGATGCAAGAGACGAACACGTATGCGAATGCAATGCACATGATGACATGATATGAAATGCATATGATGACATGGCAAATGCAACACGCAAGCAAATGACATGGCAACGAAGGCGAATAACTGGCGGACACCTGGCGCATCGGATCCTGATGACGGGAAAATGGCGGGCGTGAGAACACGCGTCCACGTCAGTGATACAGAGTGAAATTTAAATGCATAAATAAAAATAGAATCAAACATTGCAGGTACATTATTTCCAGAACTCTTACATTTACATAAAAATTCTGTTAATTACATCTCCGAAGAGAAAACCCCTGATTAAGAATTCCAACATATCTATTACATAGGATTGCATCACATGCCTATTACAATAAGCTACAAGAGAAATCCTCCTTGCGGTCGACGATGAACTCCTTCTTGATGAACTTGAAGTTTGGTTCCATGCAAATACTCCTCTATGATTTTATGTGTGATGTTTGGGAATACATTTCCTAGCATGCAACCATTTGTGTGTGTGTTCAACCTCATTTATATGTGGAATGCAGGTTGATTTTGACTAGGCGTAGTTTTATCCTAAGTTTGGCATATAGGATATGTATATATTTTCCTTTGGGAATTTTATATGACATCTTTGGTTTTGGTGGCATGGATATATGTGACATGCCAATTTTAATAATTTTCAGCATCATCACATTACTACTATCACCGCGACACGATATGGTGCCCGTGTGTAGCGTAATGGGCTGAAGCTTTCGAGACAAGTTTGATGCTTTTATGGTGCATATGATATGTGCCATATTTTGTTGACTCGACTTCACACGGTATCAATACTGACCACGCGGTGCAATGATATGACACACACGTGTAGCTTGACCCGAATGGAGTTTGTTTATGATATTTTTTATTTGTTTAAAGCCTATGTGGGCTACATGAAATATGCATTATCATGTATTTTGCATGAATTTTGCATGCATATATGGGTGTGGAGTGAACCTATTTTTATTAAGTTCGCTTTACTGTATTACTACTAACACCGCGTAGCACTAATATAATGCCCGTGCAGCGTAACCAAGTAAAGGTTTGTGGAGCAATTATGGTATTGCATGATCATATGACATATATAATTTTTTGTTTATGTTTGTACCTTACATGGTATTAGCACTAACTCCATATAGCGTCATTTCATTGGCGCTTGTGTGTAGCATAACCCACGTAAATTAAGTTTGTGATATCCATTTGTGATGATGCTAATTGTTTAGGCTCTTATAGCATTGGAGCATTCCATGACATATTTTATTTGACTTTGGCCAAAATATATGGCCCGAATGTTTTGTTTAATTTTCTCTCACTTGTATTACTACTAACACCGCGTAGCATTAAGATAATGCCCGCGTGTAGCGTAACCAGGTAAGATTGGTTCTTTTATGATGCAACATGTTTTATAATTCATCTTGCATGATTTTGGTCTTTGTGTGTGTAGCATGAACGCATTTTTTAATTAAGTTTTTCCTTGCTTGTATTACTACTAACACCGAGTAGCATTAAGATAATGCCCTCGTGTAGCGTAACCAAGTGAAGGTTTGTATTTTATACTCTTGTTTGTATTACAACTTACGTGACACATAATGCCCGTAGCGCAACCAAACAAAAGATTATCATGAGTTCAGCTTAGCGCGCTCGTAATTTCATTCCAACTTAGTCATATCCATTGTTTTATGATGACCAAATTAAGGCATTTTTTTATATGAGGTTTTCGCACCTATGACACTCTCTTGGTTTGTATCCATGTATAGAGACCAAACCAAGGAACGAGGTGTTCATCTTGGCTTGTATCGCTAAAGGGACCGAACCAAGACGGAGATCAATAGGACGAAGCCCACGCAACATTTAAAAGAACCGTGCTTACAAGAACCATGCATGCTCCTTGACTCGTACCGCGATGGCCGAGCCGAAGGCGAAAGTTTGGGATAGATATAACATGCTCCTTGGTTTGTACCGCGATGGCCGAACCAAGGACAAAAATTTGGGATGGATGCAACATGCTCTTTAGACTGTACCAAAATGGCCAAACCAGAGACAAAATTTTAAGATAAATTAAACCATGCACCTTAGTCTGTACCGCGAAGGCCGGACTAAGAGCAAGAATTTTTGGGAGATAAAACATGCTCCTTGATTTGTACCATGATGGCCAAACCAAGAACAAGAATTTTGGGAAGATAAAACATGCCCCTTGATTTGTACCACGATGGCCGAACCAAGAACAAGAATTTTCGGAAGATGAAACATGCCCCTTGATTTGTACCGTGATGGCCGGACCAAGGGCTAAATATTTAGGAGAAGAAGAAGAAAAAAGCTCCCTGGCCTGTACCACAATGGCCAAACCAGGGGCTAGAAGAGAGCCATTGAATCTCACCTTCAAACCAACAGGACGCAGCATGCCTACCTCTTTTTCCTCTTTTCTTTGAGAGTTTGTATGTGTGTGTGATGTTTAGCAAAGGAAAGAAATGAACTGGAGGCCGCTGAATGGGTTCGAGGAACCTCAGAGCAGTCCATCCATCTGGTATTTATAGGAGGTGGAGAGTGCAGCGCCAGGCTCCGGTTGTACGCGCGCCCATGTTTTGATCGATCGTGGGATTATGGGGATCGTGGGAGCGAGTGGGGGCTTGCTTCTCTCCCTTTTCTCTATTTCTTTAATCACTAATTGCCTGGCAACCACTAATTAGCCGGTATGGGCTTAAGTCAAGTCCTAATCAATGTGTGGGCTTTGTACACATTCACTCGTTTGCGTGAATGGTTGATGGAATTTTTTTTAGAATGGATGGGGCTGCACATGCGCATGTACGTAGCCCTTTTAAGGTGACCCCGAGCACACATATACGTGAATAATTTGATTAAGTGGGCTAGGCCTTTAGTTGGAATAGATCACGGAAGCTCATTTCCTTAGCACGACGTTAAGATAAACGTATGCAAAGATATTCTTTCCATCAAAATTATATGTCAAAATTTCAATAGCAGGCTGTTACATTTTTAGTATGCCGTCGCATGGGAAAAATATATTTCTTTTATATGTGTCACATGACGTTTCATTAACATTGTTGTAGTAATGTCTGCATTTAATCTGTGATCCAGTATTTTAGCAATATAAACACTGCCGTTGACAATTTGAATTTATGTGAACACTAGAATTCCGCCGCCGGTGACGGCGTACATGTATGCAAGCTATGTGTCCTCTATCTATATTTTCCTTGGGACAAAACTTGACAAGTATTTATTTGTTTTGTCATATTTTATATCGGTTTAACGCGTGCATTATCGACATTCGAAAATATATCATATGCCTATCTTTGTCGATCCTCAATTTGACAGGTTGATTATATATTTTTTTTCAAACTGATTTTTTTACTATTGAATGAAATTTTGCCGTTTTGCATTTATATTTTATTTTATATGCATTTTATTTTATCTTGGTCAAAATCCATGTCAACAGATGCCCCTCGAGGTCTGGGTGCGAAAGAATTTTTGTTTTCCATCCAGATCTCGAAACACATATTTTTTGTTGACCCAAGTTTTACATATGCATACTTGGAACGCAACATTTGAATGAGATCTGCAGTTCATATTTATGAGATAATGTACTATATCCACCTTTTTTGTGATTCAGTTTAGGCTAGCTCGCGACATGTTGGAGCATCATGTTTTTTTATACATGAGGCCATTAGCTCATATACTTTTAGTTTAGAGAGGATGATAATTTATACCCGTCTATCCTTGAAGTATTTCATTTTTACATGAGGCTAGTTGTTTAAACTCGAATAGCGTGCGAGTGTTATATTTTGTCTTTTTCATCACATGTGGCTACTAGTTTAAACTTGTATAGCCTGAGAGTGTTATATTTATAAGCAGACGTGCCTACTAGTTTATACTCGTATAGCCTGGGAGTATTATATTTATTAAGCAGATGTGGCTACTAGTTTATGCTCGTATAGCCTGGGAGTATTATATTTTTTAAGCAGATGTGGCTACTAGTTTATGCTCGTATAGCCTGGGAGTATTATATTTTTTAAGCAGATGGCTACTAGTTTATACTCGTATAGCCTGGGAGTATTATATTTTTTAAGCAGATGGCTACTAGTTTATACTCGTATAGCCTGGGAGTATTATATTTTTTTAAGCAGATGGCTACTAGTTTATACTCGTATAGCCTGGGAGTATTATATTTTTTAAGCAGATGGCTACTAGTTTATACTCGTATAGCCTGGGAGTATTATATTTTTTAAGCAGATGTGGCTACTAGTTTATACTCGTATAGCATGGGAGTATTTTTTCATATGAGGTTGACACATATCATACTTTTGTAGTCATGCGGCTAACGAATTATGCTTTGCGTAACATCAAAGTATCTGTCGATGTGTTCGCATGGTGCCAATAATTTATATTGGTTTATGGTTTTGTTTGTTGATTTAGTCATAACTCTGACTGTTTGTAGTCATGGGTCATTAAATGGAATGATTTCGGTGAGAAACTTTTTTTCATGGTTTCCTATGTGGGTGGCTTTCAGGGCCAAGTCTTTGAAAGTGATTGGTCACACCCCTTGTAAGTGCCAGGCCACACTTGGTAGGAGACTATCCAGAGACAACCATATTGTGCCAACCTCTATGAATTGTCACACTGAGGCTTAAAGCTCTTCACCTAATAATAACTTGGAAAGCAATTTTGTACAACTTTTCCTTTGCATATGCCGATTTGGGGAAACATGCGATTTTTTTTTTGTGTTGCAAAATATCCAAGAAGGACATCTTGCAATTTTTGTTGAGTCTTGATCAAACATGGTTGTACCTTTAGTGTACCAAGGACACAATTAGTTCTAATGAAATTTGAACGATTGTCGAAAGAATATAGCTTTGCAACGTGTCGAATCTTTGTACACGACAACTATATGAGCTATATGTTAACATTCGGGTGGAAGAGGAGTCAAACCACCATATGGAGGGTATGGTTTGACATACCTTGGCCAGTTGGCATGATATGTCTCCATATATTGAGCCTTAGCTTGCTGGGAAATCACCTATTTTATTATTTCAAGAGTGACACAAGAAGATACATAACTTTCTTTGCCTGAGGATGTGTTATTTATTTCCAAGGTATGCAGATTCTTCCTAGTTTTAATGGAAGAAAATATTTAATTGAGATAACTGCTCCTCAACAGAAGTCACTCCTCAACCCGCAGAATTTGTTCTGCATGAAAAATGGCATAACCATATGTAACCTGAAGGTCACTGGTTTGATGTCTGGTTGCATTACAATGCACCCTTAGCATTCTATACCACATGAAAGATCATTGTATGAGCTCATCCACAACTTTTTCGTTGAGAAATTTGGGAGCATGCGTGTTGACATATATATGATTATTTTTGACAAATCTTGATGGGTTTGCCCCCAGTATTTAGGATATGGAAAGATTGGATTTATCCCCAACCTGTTGGGAGGATTTTTTTTTGGCACTAGATATTGAGTGTGCATTTTCCTTATGCGCCATTGGATATATGCTTCACATGTAGCATCCTTGGTGGTGCCCTTGTCCCAATGCTCTTGATTTACTACCATATTTTAATGGTATACCTTTTTGTATGTATTTGTCAAGTTGATCATATTTATTGATTATTATTTTTTGTCAATTCATGCCACCCTTGTTTTTTGAAAAGATGATGCTATTAGTTTGGTTTCTCGCAAGACTCATGAAAGAGTGGGATTTTTTTATACAGATAATATCCATGCTTATACTTATATCTTGTTAAGAATTAGAGAGTTATTTCAATGACCTAGCTTATGTTGATATGGGATTGGATCATTTGTTTGAAATTGATTGTTCTTTGACTTACCACGATTTCACATAAGATATTGTTTGTTGTTAACATATTTCCGTTCAAAAGAAACAAAGGAGCGTAATTGATCCTTTTTCTGTTTTGGTTGTACTCCCGAGTGGGCTTTAGCCACTTGATTATAAGTGCTTCTGCTATTTTCCAAAAACACTTCTGAAATTTAGATCAATCATTATGTAGGCTGACAATACAGTGATTTTTTATGCAAACTTGCATTTTCAGTTTGAGCCAGTGATGCAAGTTTTGGCAAAATATGATTGATCTTGCACCTTTTGCTCGAGAGAACAATGTATGCTCACAGTTTTGTCTCTTGCAGCATTGGAGCACTTTTAGACATATGGTTATTTAATACGATGTTAGGAGTTTTTACTCCCAGATGCACACGTTTGAACTTCAATTTTTTTGATGAATATTTGATTTCCATCGATTTGTTGCAGCACAGTCTATACTCTTAAGATGTTGGAGTATATATAAATTTATAATATTTTTTTGTACATTTGGCTAACAACCCATACTCATGTTGCCTTGAATATCTTACTATACTCATGTGATTCAGAGTATTTTTTTATGTAGCTCATCTTGTAGGGTTTGATGTACCATGGCCTCATGATGCAGTATGCATGTTTATATGCACAACATGCCTCGAGATGGATGGTCGCCTCGACTCTATGATGTATTTCGTTTTGTTATATATGTTAGTAGCCAAATGATTTCAAGATTCAGCAATCCCTTCCCACTTTTGCTGAAGGGCAAGATGAACTTTACCCATGTATTCCTCGATAGCGGTGATATGTATCTCACGTTTGTGGATGCCTTCAACCTTAAATGATATTGCGTTTTACTAGCCTTGGACATCTTTGGATGAGTTTGTCCTTAGCATATTGGATAAGGTAAGGTTGATTTCCCCCAACCTCCTGGGGTAGAATCTTCATTCGCTTGCATAAGTTATATATGGGAGTGTTGTAGATGAACTTCCCTCCCGCGCGCCATGGGGTACCCAGAACAAAATTCCTTCCACGTCTCACAAGTCCTACATATTAGGAGGCGTTTGGAACGAATATTTTCCCAACATCTATGGAGAATATTTTCTGATGTCATGCTTAGTACTATAGGAGATTCAGGGTAAAACTTGCTACCTGCACTCTTTTGAATCTTCTCCCATAAACTTGCATATTTATTTACTTTCAGTGGAGTTGCATCCACCTAGGGTTGTTGAAAACTTTTTGAGCATGGTGGTGCTCTTTTATGACACCACCTTCTTGGCGCTAGTATCCCCTTTGGGCCCATCATGGAAGTAACCAACAATGTTCAAGCATAGAGATCATCATGGAGCACACATTCCTTCTTCATAATTGATAGGAATGAATTATTCTCATATTTGTGTTTCATTTTGTTTTGCCTTTTATTAAATAGCATTTTACTTCGCGATGGGCAGCTATGTCATTCTTTATGTTCGACCCTTTGTTATAACCATTAAAAATGATTTTTATGTCTTGAGTAGTTTAAGCAGGGTCCGTACTTTCTTAGTGCACCACACCTTACACTCATCAACATAAATTTGCTCAAGTTGACCATAGTTAGCTCTTAAGGTATGTGAACCATCAGTTTATTTGTATTTGTAGTGCCATAGTTTAGACTCATAAGTTTATTGGAGTATATATTTTTTGGGTGCCCCAGTTTATACTCATGAGGGTATGGAGTTATATATATATTTATTTTGGTGATTTTTTGCATCACAGTTTATACTCGTGAGTCGTTGGAGTTTTTTTTGTGCCCCAGTTTATACTCATGAGGGTATGGAGTATGTTTGATTTTTTTTTCTGCATCACAGTTTATACTCATATGTCATTGGGAAAAAAATTGCGCCTCAGTTTATACTCATGAGGGTGTGGAGTATTTTTTTATGTGCCCCAGTTTATACTCTTAAGGGTATGGAGTACGCTTGATGATTTCTTTTCTTTGCATCACAGTTTATACTCGTAAGTCATTCGAGTTTATTTGTTTTTATGCCATAGTTTATACTCGTGAGGTATTGGAGTAAATTTTCTTTTGTTTGTCACAATTTTCTTTAAATTAAGTGCACGTAATGTTGCAACATTTGTATTGCAAGCATTAATGCAAAATATAAGTCATTTCCATTCAGATTCACTTGTCTTCTATGAGAATGATGATACAAGAACATTTGCTTCCCTGCATCGTCATATTAAAAATGCACCTAGCAAAATAGGCATAACCATAATATAAAGAAACAATGGTCATGTACATCCTTTTCGTTGATAAAGACTGAACAACTTTTTCTTACACATTTCACCTAGGAACAAACATTTCAACATGCACTAAGATAACCGGTTACATATTTCACTTAGGAACAAACATTTCAGCGGGTCCTAAGATAACCAGTTATGTTGGAATGTCGCCTATAAACCTCGAAGCTCGCATATGCATCCAGGCATGCATACTTGATCTGGTCATGGTCCAGGTTGGACTTTTCCCAGTGACTGGCAGTGATGTTTTTCTCCTTGTTAAGACTTATGTTTGCGACCTTCTTTGCTAGCTTCTCCAATGAAGCCAAATTGCCTGCTTTTTGGTTAGGAACCTTGATACCGAGTCCCTGCACATCAACAGGTTTTCTGATACCCAAGTTATAGAACTTGAGTTTTTCTATGTCATTGCCAATGGCGGCACCCGCAAATTCGACTGTGTCATTGTCAAGGAAGTTGTGCAGAAGTGGAGGGATAAAATTCCTGGCATGAGCCTGGTATAGCTGGTAAATTAGGCAATGCTTTCCCACACAAAGTCAAGAAGACAGCAGACACGTTGTGGCTCTTGATTAGAGAGAGCAACTTGTTGCTCAAGGGAAGCTTCTTACGCTCTTTGCTGTGGACATATCTAGTGTATTCACAGTCAAGGCCAACAACACGCCATTTGGCGTGATTAAGATACTTTTTCCAGATGAACCTGATGAAGGCAACAACTGTTGAAGGGTTTCTAGTCACCGTAGTATGAATTCTTATACCGCCCTTGCTGATATGAAAATGCCGATCTGGATGATTGTTGTCGACACTCTTGGGGAATTGGATACGGACTTTGCCGACCTTAATATTGTGAAGGTTGACATGGCGAACATTTCTTTGCTGAGGTTGATGGCACACTGACTCCAACAAAATCAGAGAGGAATCGTATGCAACGGGTGTTGATGATGACAAGGGACTTGACAATGTTGATGTTGGGTTCACATGACATGTTTCATAGCTATGGGAATTCGGGTGCTTTTTCTTGCATTCAAGGGGAAACTCGAGAACCGTCTCAGAGCATTCTCCAATGGATTTATCAGCCAGCGGAAGAATAGGCTCTGAAGCATCAACTTGACCTTTATTCTGAACCTTTGACGTCCTTCCATGAAGAAACGATGAGGAGCGAAATATAGTCATGGTATTCCCCCCATTCATAGGTTGCTCATAGTGGAGTTTGTCCATTATCTTCCCTTTTCCTTGTTTGTCTACCCTCATACTTCCCCCAAACTTGAGTGGAGAGAAGACTTCCATTCCTTGGTCATATTCAGTCGGTGATGTAGTCATATTATCCAGATGCTGATTTGTTGAAGTCGCACATGGACCAACTGGCACATCAAGCCAAATGTCTCCAATGCGGAGTCTCATTGACTGCGGCACCCGACCTTCCATACCTTCAAACTTAAGAAAACCATATATTAGTTTTCTTCATCCTTTTTTCGTGTATACGTACATAATACTTTATGTTTCATGTACTATGGAAATTCATGTGTTGAAATCCTATGTTGGAATTCGAAGATGAGGGGAGAAATATGTCCCACCCAAGTGCGAGAATCTGATGACGGAAAATGGCGGCGTGAGAACACGCGCCCACGCTATTGATACAGAGTGAAATTTAAATGCATAAATAAAAATAGAATCAAACATTGCAGGTACATTATTTCCAGAACTCTTACATTTACATAAAAATTCTGTTAATTACATCTCCGAAGAGAAAACCCCTGATTAAGAATTCCAACATATCTATTACATAGGATTGCATCACATGCCTATTACAATAAGCTACAAGAGAAATCCTCCTTGCGGTCGACGATGAACTCCTTCTTGATGAACTTGAAGTTTGGTTCCATGCAAATACTCCTCTATGATTTTATGTGTGATGTTTGGGAATACATTTCCTAGCATGCAACCATTTGTGTGTGTGTTCAACCTCATTTATATGTGGAATGCAGGTTGATTTTGACTAGGCGTAGTTTTATCCTAAGTTTGGCATATAGGATATGTATATATTTTCCTTTGGGAATTTTATATGACATCTTTGGTTTTGGTGGCACGGATATATGTGACATGCCAATTTTAATAATTTTCGCATCATCACATTACTACTATCACCGCGCGACACTGATATGGTGCCCGTGTGTAGCGTAATGGGCTGAAGCTTTCTGAGACAAGTTTGATGCTTTTTATGGTGCATATGATATGTGCCATATTTTGTTGACTCTGACTTCACACGGTATCAATACTGACCACGCGGTGCAATGATATGACACACACGTGTAGCTTGACCCGAATGGAGTTTGTTTATGATATTTTTTATTTGTTTAAAGCCTATGTGGGCTACATGAAATATGCATTATCATGTATTTTGCATGAATTTTGCATGCATATATGGGTGTGGAGTGAACCTATTTTTATTAAGTTCTGCTTTACCTGTATTACTACTAACACCGCGTAGCACTAATATAATGCCCGCGTGCAGCGTAACCAAGTAAAGGTTTGTGGAGCAATTATGGTATTGCATGATCATATGACATATATAATTTTTTGTTTATGTTTGTACCTTACATGGTATTAGCACTAACTCCATATAGCGTCATTTCATTGGCGCTTGTGTGTAGCATAACCCACGTAAATTAAGTTTGTGATATCCATTTGTGATGATGCTAATTGTTTAGGCTCTTATAGCATTGGAGCATTCCATGACATATTTTATTTGACTTTGGCCAAAATATACGGCCCGAATGTTTTGTTTAATTTTTTCTCACTTGTATTACTACTAACACCGCGTAGCATTAAGATAATGCCCGCGTAGCGTAACCAGTAAGATTGGTTCTTTTATGATGCAACATGTTTTATAATTCATCTTGCATGATTTTGGTCTTTGCGTGTGTAGCATGAACGCATTTTTAATTAAGTTTTTCCTTGCTTGTATTACTACTAACACCGAGTAGCATTAAGATAATGCCCTCGTGTAGCGTAACCAAGTGAAGGTTTGTATTTTATACTCTTGTTTGTATTACAACTTACGTGACACATAATGCCCGTAGCGCAACCAAACAAAAGATTATCATGAGTTCAGCTTAGCGCGCTCGTAATTTCATTCCAACTTAGTCATATCCATTGTTTTATGATGACCAAATTAAGGCATTTTTTTATATGAGGTTTTCGCACCTATGACACTCTCTTGGTTTGTATCCATGTATAGAGACCAAACCAAGGAACGAGGTGTTCATCTTGGCTTGTATCGCTAAAGGGACCGAACCAAGACGGAGATCAATAGGACGAAGCCCACGCAACATTTAAAAGAACCGTGCTTACAAGAACCATGCATGCTCCTTGACTCGTACCGCGATGGCCGAGCCGAAGGCGAAAGTTTGGGATAGATATAACATGCTCCTTGGTTTGTACCGCGATGGCCGAACCAAGGACAAAAATTTGGGATGGATGCAACATGCTCTTTAGACTGTACCAAAATGGCCAAACCAGAGACAAAATTTTAAGATAAATTAAACCATGCACCTTAGTCTGTACCGCGAAGGCCGGACTAAGAGCAAGAATTTTTGGGAGATGAAACATGCTCCTTGATTTGTACCATGATGGCCAAACCAAGAACAAGAATTTTGGGAAGATAAAACATGCCCCTTGATTTGTACCACGATGGCCGAACCAAGAACAAGAATTTTCGGAAGATGAAACATGCCCCTTGATTTGTACCGTGATGGCCGGACCAAGGGCTAAAGATTTAGGAGAAGAAGAAGAAAAAAGCTCCCTGGCCTGTACCACAATGGCCAAACCAGGGGCTAGAAGAGAGCCATTGAATCTCACCTTCAAACCAACAGGACGCTGCATGCCTACCTCCTTCTCCTCTTTTCTTTGAGAGTTTGTATGTGTGTGTGATTTTTAGCAAAGGAAAGAAATGAACTGGAGGCCGCTGAATGGGTTCGAGGAACCTCAGAGCAGTCCATCCATCTGGTATTTATAGGAGGTGGAGAGTGCAGCGCCAGGCTCCGGTTGTACGCGCGCCCATGTTTTGATCGATCGTGGGATTATGGGGATCGTGGGAGCGAGTGGGGGCTTGCTTCTCTCCCTTTTCTCTATTTCTTTAATCACTAATTGCCTGGCAACCACTAATTAGCCGGTATGGGCTTAAGTCAAGTCCTAATCAATGTGTGGGCTTTGTACACATTCACTCGTTTGCGTGAATGGTTGATGGAATTTTTTTTAGAATGGATGGGGCTGCACATGCGCATGTACGTAGCCCTTTTAAGGTGACCCCAAGCACACATATACGTGAATAATTTGATTAAGTGGGCTAGGCCTTTAGTTGGAATAGATCACGGAAGCTCATTTCCTTAGCACGACGTTAAGATAAACGTATGCAAAGCTATTCTTTCCATCAAAATTATATGTCAAAATTTCAATAGCAGTCTGTTACATTTTTAGTATGCCGTCGCATGGGAAAAATAAATTTCTTTTATATGTGTCACATGACGTTTCATTAACATTGTTGTAGTAATGTCCGCATTTAATCTGTGATCCAGTATTTTAGCAATATAAACACTGCCGTTGACAATTTGAATTTATGTGAACACTAGAATTCCGCCGCCGGTGACGGCGCATATGTATGCAAGCTATGTGTCCTCTATCTATATTTTCCTTGGGACAAAACTTGACGAGTATTTATTTGTTTTGTCATATTTTATATCGGTTTAACGCGTGCATTATCGACATTCGAAAATATATCATATGCCTATCTTTGTCGATCCTCAATTTGACAGGTTGATTATATATATTTTTTTTTCAAACTGATTTTTTACTATTGAATGAAATTTTGCCGTTTTGCATTTATATTTTATTTTATATGCATTTTATTTTATCTTGGTCAAAATCCATGTCAACAGATCCGGGGCGTTAAAACACTCCACCACTACGAAAGGATCTCGTCCCGAGATCTAGGATGGCACCGGAGGGAAAAACGGAAGAGGAAGAGAAGAGGTAAAACTAAGTTGCTTCTTTAACCAATGAGTGAAACCATGAACCTTGAGAGGTTGAGCAAGATGAAAGGAAGAAAACTACGAAGATGAGCAAAGTTGAAAACACTCCGTTAGAAAAGAGGAACAAGGGATACAACGAGAACCAAGAGGTTGCAAAGACATGAATCAAGAGTTTAATGGACAAGATAGAATTTGAAACCACTCCGGTTAAACAAGATAGAGAAAGGATAAGATTGATATAATTTGAGCAGCACTCCGACTGGAAATGGAAGGAATTGAACATGAACTTGACAAATGAGAGGATACTTGATGAAATCAACAACACACTGCCTCCGGAATTGAAAGAATGGCACAAGGGGTAAGAAACATTTCAGACAGCACTCCGGTTGAAAAGAGAAGAAAACTTGATAAGATTAAAAGATATTGAAGAGATGGTACAACACTCCGGTTAAATGGATAAGCAAGAAAAGAACACGATCCTCCCAATTCGAGATGATGAGTGAAGAGAGCAACATCACAATGCCCCCGTAACGAAAGAATAGAAGATAGACCATTGGAATAAAAGAATGGAGCAGAAAATGCCAACTTCTGCCACAAATGAGCTCGGAAAGCACCCTTCCAAGAAGGTTATAACGGAGTTGTTGGAAAGCCAACAACGAAAAAAAATAAGCTTGTGGCGGGCTTATGAAAACATCTCAAAATTATGAGGTGAGCTTCTGCCACCAACGGAAACAAATGATTGGATTGATATCAGCAAGGGGACGAGAAACTTCTTTCGCCGGGAGGATAAATGAAGAACTTGGGGTCATTTAAAAGCACCATAAATAGCAACATTCCTTAGGGAAGGCTTTAGGTGAAATCTTTACCAAGATAACTCCAACAAAGAGATTGACGGATTTAATATACCTCATTCTTGACAACATATGAATCATGAAACATGAATGGAAATTGTCAAGAGTGACATAACACCACCTCAAAAGATAAGGTAGAAAGAATTGCACTTTGGAATGCAAGATGAAGAATACTTGAGCTCCTCAAAACAAAACAAGTGTTGGGCACCCTGTTTAATTTTTGAGTATAGCTTGGCTGATCTTAACTTCAAGAGAAATCTTGAAGAATAAATCAAGAATGAAAGGAATCCTTGACGAACCACCATGTAGAGCCTCCATGAAGAACTCCGGTAATAAAAGGATGATACAAAGAAAGAGAAGTTAAAACACAAGGTGAAGCCTTGCGATGATTAAGATGGAGCTTCACAACGAGATAAAGCAGAAAAGTTGGAACTCCGGAAAAGAAAAGAATTGAATCACCTCAAAGAAATAAGAATAAGATTTATTGTATGTTTATCCTTCATCAAATTAAATTGATGACAAGCAATGGATTTGGCATACTACTTATTCTCGTAGAAAGGATTGAAGAGAGATATTGCTCAACTTGGGGAGGTCTTGATGGAACCACCGGTGAGATTTGGAAACAACGAATATTTGAGATGATAACGAAGGAAGTGAAATCTTGAACAAACCACCATAAGAATTGAAAATGAAAGTAGCAAAGGCACAATTCACCGGGAAGAATTGAAAAATGAATGAAGATACTTGAAGGGATTTGGATACATGAGAACGAAGAGATCATGAGCTGATTAGATGATATTTGAACGATGCACCGGTAAGATTTAGAGAACGATAGCTACACGCTGAGAATGAAGAATTATGACATGATGGCCTTCGGAGGAAAGAAATGGAAACAACTCATGAAATACTCCGGATGGTAAGAAAAGAATTGTCACAATCAAAACAATTATGAGGATAGCATGAAGCTAGAACCATGAATCTTGAAGAGAATGGAGCAAGATTTAGAGGAAAAACTCTTCTTCGGTCTTCAAAGCTGAGAATGACAAGGAGAAACACCACCATGAATTGTTGAGACACTCCGGAAGGATTAAAAGAGGAAAGGTTGAGCCAAAGATGAAAAGAATTTGAAAGATCTTGGAGAAAAGCATTTGACTGATGATAACTCATTCTTACGTCAAATTTGGAGAAGAATTTTGGATAGCTCCGGAATAATTAGAAGAGTCAGGTAAGATCCTGGGAAAAGACCTGTGGGTTAGGGCCCACTCAAAAGAAAACACCGTTGGAAATGATTTAAAAGAGATGTTGCACCGGTTGAATTAAATGACTTGAATGAGATACCAATCTCGAAAGAGCTTGAACGAATGCAGAGTGGAAACACGTATCTTCGAGATATCTTGAGCACCCCGGAATAACAAATAGCGAGAAGTAGAATGATAATGAGGTGCACCTGTATGAGAAGACATTGAAATGAGGAAAAAGGTATGATCAACAAAACTTGACTTGAATCCACCGGAGAAGAAACAACAATGAAGGATGATGAACTTGAAACTGTTGAGCATCTTCATGGGAAATCACCGGATAAGAACATTGATTGAAAAGAATGAAGAGACTTCACATGAATAAATGGATACTTGGTAAAGAAATCTTAGTCCTTGAGGAAAAAGGGTGGGTGGGTGGGAAAACAAAGGCAACTTGGGACGGATGAAACAAACACCGTTGAGAAGAAATGATAATTGGTCTTGCTGATGTTGAAGTGATCGGATCCACTTGAAGAGGAACACACCGGTTGAAAAGGATAGACATGACAATCTCGATTGTCGAGAAGGATTGGTATTCACATCGGAGTATGAGAACACCATTTAGGAAAGGTATGGATTCAACATTTGACTTCGAAGCAACTCGAATACCACAGATAAACAAAACAAAGGATTTGGCTTGCAGAATAAGCCGGAACAAATACATATGATAGAGATTTACCCAATCCCATATCATGCTTCTGTCGGAAAGATATTCTAGGAGCTACTTGAATTCCCACCTATAAAACTCCCGAAACTTTCTGGTTATGCAATCTGGTTTTGGGGATACAGGGGAAGCAATATATCTCACCCAAACTAACAATCCCTACATCCAGCTGTATCCATCCGTCAACACATAACCAAGAAACCTTCGGAAATCGTGTACCTCAACCTTTGAAAAGCATCCGTTATACGAGTCATGGCAATACTCCCGTACTCACCTCAAGATCGGGTTATCGGGTTATCTCACCAACAACTGCATAAAAGAGATTTTCGATGTCGGCGTACTAAACTCAGGTATTCCAGAACTGCAACGATAAATTTATGACACAACACCTCAGAGCTCAACTCCCCGGGACACCTCCACTAAAAAAAAACCCCTGCTGACGGGAGGCACCAAGACAATGTTGTCATCATAAAACCATCGGAACGATTCTAAGATACCCGCGTGATCCTAAAATTTTTCAGTGAAATTTGAGAAGAGAAGAGTCAAAACTCTACGTCAGGATACCTTACCAGAGCGATGAAGAGACTGAGGAGTAAAAAGAATTCCTAACTCTCCGATATATATAATCCTAAATGACTCAAAACATTTTTCTAGACACAACTCGGCCGCTAAAAACGATCAAGCAGTGGGGCTCCTAAGGTCGGGGATGGCTCGATTACCAACTTGTAGCGCCTCGATGCGGCTATATCTCCCACGTGTCGGCACGACTTAGAGGCATAACCGCATTGAAAGCAATGTCGCAAGTGAGGTAATCTTCACACAACCCATGTAATACATAAGGGAAAAAGATACATAGTTGGCTTACAATCGCCACTTCACACAATTACATGAATAAAACATTACATCATCCAGATACAATCAAGGTCCGACTACGGAACCAAAATAAAAGAAGAACCCCAAATGCGACAAAGGTCCCCGATCGACCCAACTGGGCTCCACTACAGATCAACTAGAACAAAACAACACAAAGGGCAAGATCTTCATCGAGCTCCTCCTTGAGCTTGGTTGCGTCACCTGCTCGGTAACATAGGCACCTGCAAACTGGTTTTGGAAGTATCTGGTGAGCCACGAGGACTCAGCAATCCCATTACCATGGGTATCAAGACTAGCAAAGCTTAATGGGAAAGGAAGGGGTAAAGAGGTGAGGTTGCAGCAGTGGCTAAGCATATATGGTGGCTAACATACGCAAATGAGAGCGAGAAGAGAAACAATGGAACGGTCGTGAAGCTAGCAATGATCAAGAGGTGATCCTGAACACCTACTTACGTCAAACATAACCCAGAAACCGTGTTCACTTCCCGGACTCCGCCGAGAAGAGACCGTCATGGCTACACACGCGGTTGATGCGTTTTAATTCGGATCTGGTGTCAAGTTATCTACAACCGGACATTAACAAATTCCCATCTGCCACATAACCGCGGGCACGGCTCTCGAAAGTTTATACCCTGCAGGGGTGTCCCAACTTAGCCCATGACAAGCTCTCGCGATCAACGAAGGAATAGACCTTCTCCCAAGACACTCCGATCAGACTCGGTATCCCGGTACATCAAGACATTTCGACAATGGTAAAACAAGACCAGCAAAGCCGCCCGATCGCCCGACAATCCCGATAGGAGCTGCGATATCTCGCTCGAGGGCAACACCGGATGAGACATCCTCGAGTAAAACCAGACCTCGAGTTGCCCGAGGGGCCCCGCATCTACTCGGTTCGGACCAGCACTTGAGACAAGCACGGCCCGGGGGCTAAAATAAAGATGACCCTCGAGAGCAACTCCCAAGGGAAAAAGTAGGTGGTGGTGAGGCAAATGGTAAAAGTCAATGTTGGGCCTTCTTTGGACAAGTTTTATTCAAAGCGAACTGTCGGGGGTCCCATAAATCACCCGACCGCCTTAGGAACGCAAAATCCGGGAACATAACACCGGTATGACGGAAACTAGGGCGGCAAGAGTGGAACAAAACACTAGGCATAAGGCCGAGCCTTCCACCCTTTACCAAATATATAGATGCATTAATAATATAAGAGATATTGTGATATCCCAACATAAACCCTGTCCACCATGGAGAAATCTTCAACTTCACCTGCAACTAGCAATGCTATAAGAGGGGCTGAGCAAAAGCGGTAACATAGCCAAACAACAGTTTGCATAGGAAAGGTGTCAAAGGTTAGAGGTTCATGGCAATTAGGGATGGCTTGATAAACAGGTAATAGGTAGCGCAGCATAGCGATAGAATGAAGCAACTAGCATAGCAATGATAGTAGTGAGATCCAGGGTAGCGGTCATCTTGCCTGAAATCCCGCTAGGAAGAAGAACGAGTCCATGAAGAAGACAAATGGATGAAGCTGAACCAACCGTAGACGAACGAACCCTCACGATCGCAACGAAACAGGAAATAACAAGAAGAAGCACACAACATAGGTAAACACACCACACATGAGCAAGGCATGATGCATGACCAAGCTACATGAAGCTACTCATGGCAAGAGATGATGCAAACAAGAGCACACCTCAAGGCAAGTTTAAATGAGGCCGGGAACAACATATAACAATTCCGGTAAGTCCTCATATGCAAATTTCGAAATGGGTCCAGAACTGAATAAACATTAAGTTGAAGTTGTTAAACAGCAAGTTAAGATGCACCATGATGATCTACACGAAATTCTAGTCAAGTTACATATAAAGTTCATTAGATTCGGAGCTACGGTCTAGAAGATATGAGCAAAACAAGTCGAACATGGCATTGATGCAAAATGCACCCAAACATCAAGCAAACACCTCAAAACAAGGATGCAACATGATAATATGAAACTATATGCAAAATCAAGCAAGTTTCATATAGAGCACACTCAAAACGGAGCAACGGTGCAACACACACACACACTATACAAGTCATAACAACAATCTGTCCATAACAGCAACTAGGCATCTTGCAAGCATCAAAACAATAAGCTACATCACCCCAACATAAGAACAAAAGGCATGAGCATGAAGTACACGTAAAGCATAACAAAACATGAACACCGAGCTATCTCCAGAAACAACTAGAACATGCTCCAAAACACATGGAGATATTGCAAATAATAACAGTTTCAGACTTTAGCAGAAATAACATCAGGTTGCAATGTTTAGAGCAAGCAAACAATATGTTACAGGAACTTATCATGGCAAACAAAGGCATGGCATGAATCTACTAATTGCATATATCAAAAGTCCCTTACTGACCATGAGCCAAAAACGATCAGAAAATATGATGGCACCCATGTAAACATGGCAAGTTTTATTACAGATTTAAACATGGCAGAAACAACAATAAGTAGGCATGTTTGTGAGCTCGAACCACTCACCATAGAGCAATACATGGCATGGCAAGGCAACCAACAGTAAGAAGGCATGTTTGTGGAGCTAAGCATGGCAATAGCAAGTTCATAGGGTGCATGGATCACTAGGAAAACACATGGGAACAAGTGAACTTAATGTTAACAAGCTGACAAACAACATTTTCAAGCAACTTTGGAGCAAGAAATGAACATGTTCCAGCAGGCTATAATTGCAACCAAGGGCGTGAATGGATAGAGCATGACATGTAGATCAAAACATGTTTATAGGACATCTCCAGATTATGCATAGAATGATTAGTAGAAGCATGTTAACATAGCAACAAAATATAACAGAATCTGTCAAGAAAACAAAGAACAAAGAACTACCCTACTTAGCAAGCTTGATACACTCAGCACACAACTCACAAAAATACATGGTTAACACCCTGGAAAGATGGCATGGCATAGTTCAACATTCATGTAGACATCAACCTCATAGGATGCACACATCAATCATGGCAAAATGATAAAACAAAGAAGTTATAACAGCCAAAGAGATTAACATCAACATGCACTCTTCCAACAAAGATTTCGGGCATCAAGATGAGCTCAAATGAAAATGATGCAATGGAATTAAATGAAGTACTCGTCGAGGCGAACAATTTGACATATGACACGCGCAAAACGGAGCTACGAATGCAGAGATGTGATGCAATGAAAATGGCATGATGATGACAAAATTTAGGGACTTAGGCAAAACGAGGTCAACCTGCGGGATTGCATGGACTTCGTGGCAGGCCGGATCTCGCCGGAGATCGGCCGGAGAAGTCGCCAGAGATGGAGAAAAGGTCACCGGAGACTCGGGGAGGCGCGGGGAGGCGCTCCCGCGACGGGGAGGCGGCGCGGCCGGCTCGCGAGGAGCTCCGCTGCCGCGACGAAGCTGGCGGCGGGTCCCCGACGGCGGCTCTGGCGCCGGCGGGGGAGCGGCGCATGGCGCGTCGGCGGCGGCGAGCGCGGCAGGCAGAGGTGGCGCGGCGCTGCGTCAGCGGCGCATGGCAAGCAACTCCCGCGAAGCGGGAGCAGCGGCGGGCGAGAAGGCTGGCGGGCGGCGGCGAAGGGCGGCGGCGGCGGCGCGCGACGGCGGGATTTGGGGCGGTGCCGCGGGCTGGCCTCGGGCTCAGCGGGCCCAGCAGGGGAGGTGGCGCGCGGCAGTGGCAAGCGGCGATTGGGCGTGGCGGAGGAGCGATGACGTGGCGATCCCGATTGGCGGGTGACGCGGCGGCGGACGTGTCCGGCCGGGCGGACAACGTCCGGCGGGAGAGGAAAAGCTAGGGTTAAGGGGGATTTTCATCCGCGAATTTGGAAGGGGGAGGCATATTTATATGTAGAGGGAGCTAGGAGAGTCCAAATGAGGAGCGGTTTTCAGCCACGCGATCGTGATCGAACGACCGAAAGCATGGAGGGGAGTTTGGTGGGTTTTGGGCCACTTTGGAATGGGTGTTGGGCTGCAACTCAAAGAGGGCTTTTGCGGTTACCCGGTTAACCGTTGGAGTACCAAACGACCTCCAAATGGCACGAAACTTGACAGGCGGTCTACCGGTGTTATACCAAGGCCGCTTGGCAAACCTCGGGCCATTCCGAGAAAGTTTAACACCCGCACACGAAAATAGAGAAGAGGGGGACGCCGGATTACATAGGAGCGCCGGATTGCAAAACGGACAACGGGGAAAATGCTCGGATGCAAGAGACGAACACGTATGCGAATGCAATGCACATGATGACATGATATGAAATGCATATGATGACATGGCAAATGCAACACGCAAGCAAATGACATGGCAACGAAGGCGAATAACTGGCGGACACCTGGCACATCGGATCCGGGGCGTTACATTTTCACATATTGTGCTTTGCTTATTTACTTTACCGTTGCTACTGTTACAATTACTACAAAACTGCTATCGTTACTTTTGCCACTGTTACCATTACTATCATACTACTATGCTACTAAATACTTTGCTACAGATACTAAGTTATCCAGGTGTGGTTGAATTGACAACTCAACTGCTAATACTTGCGAATATTGTTTGGCTCCCCTTGTGTCAAATCAATAAATTTGGGTTGAATACTCTACCCTCGAAAACTGTTGCGATCCCCTATACTTGTGGGTTATCACTAGGAACTGGCCAAGGCCAGGCCAGCCGCTTGGTGAATTTGAATCGTCATAGTGGGCGTCGGGTTGCGGCCGCGGGGTGGCGTGCTTGCTGCCCGTTGCTCGCGAACCACGTGTCGCCAGCAGGCCAGGCCGGCCTGCCAGCCCACGCGCGCGAAGGAACGTCGCCGCAGGCCCGGGCCCACTGCTATAGGGCCTCGGCGCTTGCGCGGATCCGCTGCGGCTGAGGTTGGCAGTTGCCCTTCCCAGGCGCAATGACCACACGCCTTTAAGGCACGTGTTTTATGGGGACGTGCGGGGCGTGGTGCAGTTAATCCCCATGTCCCCCAGGTCTTGCCTCTTCGGCTCCGCCACCGCCACCGTATAAGTAGGAGGGAGGGGGTGCGGCAGAGCGCACACACGCCCCTCTGCTCTCCATCTTCTTCTTCCTCTGCTCCTGCCTCGTGATACGTCTCCAACGTATCTACTTTTTCAAACTCTTCTCCCTTGTTTTGGACTCTAATTTGCATGATTTGAATGGAACTAACCCGGACTGGCGCTGTTTTCAGTAGAGTTGCCATGGTGTTATTTTTGTGCAGAAATAGAAGTTCTCGGAACGACCTGAAACTTCACGGAGATAACTTTTAGAATTAATAAAGAATACCGGCGAAAGAATCAGCTGAAGGGGGCCCACACCCTGTCCACGAGGATGGGGGGCGCGCCCTACCCCTAGGGCGTGCCCCCTACCTCATGGCCCCCCTGGACCTCCACCGACCTCAACTCAACTCCATATATTCACGTTCGGGGAGAAAAAAATCAGAGAGAAGAATTCATCACGTTTTATGATAAGGAGCCGCCGCCAAGCCCTGTTCTTCCTCGGGAGGGCTGATCTGGAGTCCGTTCGGGGCTCTGGAGAGGGGAATCCGTCGCCATCGTCATCATCAACCATCCTCCATCACCAATTTCATGATGCTCATCGCTGTGCGTGAGTAATCCCATCGTAGGCTTGCTGGACGTGATGGGTTGGATGATATTTACCATGTAATCGAGTTAGTTTTGTTAGGGTTTGATCCCTAGTATCCATTATGTTCTAGGATTGATGTTGCTATGACTTTGCCATGCTTAATGCTGGTCACTAGAGCCCGAGTGCCATGATTTTAGATATGAACCTATTATGTTTTTATGAATATATGAGTGTTCTTGATCCTATCTTGCAAGTTATAGTCACCTACTACATGTTATGATCCGGCAACCCCGAAGTGACAATAATCGGGACCACTCCCGGTGATGACCGTAATTTGAGGAGTTCATGTATTCACCAAGTGCTAATGCCTTGGTTCGGTTCTCTATTAAAAGGAGGCCTTAATATCCCTTAGTTTCCATTAGGACCCCTCTACCACGGGAGGGTAGGACAAAACATGTCATGCAAGTTCTTTTCCATAAGCACGTATGACTATATTCGGAATACATGCCTACATTATATTGATGAACTGGAGCTAGTTCTCTATCACCCTATGTTATAACTATTGCATGATGAATTCCATCCAACATAATTATCCATCATTGATCCATTTCCTACGAGCTCATTTCATATTGATCTTTGCTAAGTTACTTCACCGTTGCCACTGTTACGATTGCTACAAAATATTAGTATTACTTTTGCCACCATTGCTGTTACTTCCATACTACTTTGCTACTAAATACTTTGCTGCAGATATTAAGTCTTTTAGGTGTGGTTGAATTGACAACTCAACTGCTAATACTTGAGAATATTCTTTGGCTCCCCTTGTGTCGAATCAATAAATTTGGGTTGAATACTCTACCCTTAAAAACTGTTGCGATCCCCTATACTTGTGGGTTATCAAGACCTTTTTCTGGCGGCGTCGCCAGGGAGCATAGCTCTATTCTCCGAGTCACTTGGGATTTATATCTGTCGATCACTATGATGAATCCGAAAGACGACAAAACCAAGATCTATCTCTCAACTATGAGGGGAGGTAAGGAACTGCCATCTAGCTCTACACTTGATTCACCTTCTGTTTTGAGTAAACTTGCGACACGTACACCTGCTATTGATTCTGATATATCGCACGTTATTGATGATGCCACTTCTACTATGCATGATGCTTATGATGATACTACTTCTCTGCTTGATAATAATGTGCCACTAGGTGAATTTCTTGATGAACAACTTGCTAGGGTTAGAGAGAATGAAATTACTAAAACTGATGATATTAATGAATCTGATGATGAAGATTCTCCCCTAGATATGAATTGCTTGTTGTGCCTGAGGGCTATGTTATGGATGAAGAAACTGCTAGAGACTTCTTTGCTTGCAATGTATGATCTTAAGAAACTATTAGCTAAGCTAAATTCTTTGAATGCTAGAATGAAATATGATCCTACGTTTTCTACTTCACCTATCTGTGTTACTGATAAGGATTATGAGTTCTCTGTCGATCCTAAGTTAATTACTTTGGTTGAATCTGATCCTTTCCATGGCTATGAATCCAAAACTGTTGTGGTACATCTTACTAAATTAAATTATATAGCCACACTATTTACTCATGAGGAAAAAATTCGTTATTACTATATTCTCAAATTGTTTCCTTTCTCATTAAAGGGTGATGTTAAGATATGGTTTAATTCTCTTGCTCCTGGTTGTGTGCGTAGTCCCCAGGATATGATTTATTACTTCTTTGCAAAATATTTTCCTGCTCATAAAAAACAAGATGCCTTGTGGAAAATATTTAATTTTGTGCATATTGAAGAAGAGAGTCTCCCACAAGCTTGGGGGAGGCTTCTCCAATTACTCAATACTTTGCCTGATCATCTATACTACTATTAAAAGAGCAAACATGTGTTTGTCAAAAGCCACACAACAAACTGTACACGGGATAAACAGAACCATCCGATCAGATTGACTTAAACACATCCTACCACCTATATTACATCAATAGTCTGTCATCCAGAATCAATGTCTCAGATTAAATGTTCTGCTCTGCAGACGCGTCTGCCGATCGTGCGAGCGCTCCGCGTCTGCCGATCCCCGCGGGCCAGCCGCAACTCCTTGATTTTCGGTTTTTTTGAGGAATCCCTGATTTTCGGTTTGGTCCACGTGAAAGTGCCTCCCGATTGAGTCCCGGCCCTGGCTTTAGGCCCCAAGAAGAACGGCGAGAGAACAGATCCGCAGAAACAACGTTGTCTGCGTCGCTCTGCCGGCGCTCCCTACCCCGATCCGCCTCGAGCCGACCCTGCCTCCGATCGCCGCCGCCGAGCTCCTCTGCCGGTCAGCCATGCCCAGAGCCCTCCTCCCTTCTCTCTCCATCTCCTCACTAATCTTTCTCCCTCTCCATTCCCTCACTGCAGGACACCATGGCTCCGCCGGATCTTCCCTCGCGAGTGACGGCCCTCTTCCCGACCAGATCGGCGACGGCGACGACCGGTGATGAACACATGCCTGCCCCATTCTTAATTCTCCCAGACAGTCTATGATGCAGATGTCGCCGCCATTCTTCCGCATAGCCGAGTATGCGGAAGTCGCTGTTGCCTGCAACTCAGCCGCCTCCATCGTGTTCCCCTGCGAAGTTGAGGAGGGTTCGTTGTCCGGACATCGCATCCTCTGCTTGTCCTCTACCACAGGGTCGTCGCCATCTTCCGTCACCACGGCCACCTCTGCCATGTCCTCTACCACGGGTCAGCAGGAGCATACAACCGCATGTCCTCTTCACATGATAGGTACAGACTTGGCTAAGCGATTTTATGTCAAACTGCACATAAATATTATTAAGTCCTTGTTGTGTTTTTACTGGTAGGGAGAGCATGAGAAAGGTGTTGTGGATACATATATGAATGCCCGCCAGAAGAAGAGAAAGGTGTTTGGCTGCAAATCAGTTTTATGTCAAACTGCACATAAATATGATCAAGTACTTGTTGTCTTTTTGCTAGTAGGGAGAGCAGGAGAAAGGTGTCGTGGATACATATATGAATGTCTGCCAGAAGAAGAGAAAGGTGTTTGGCTGCAAGTTATTGTGTTCGTAGGCTGTCCATATCATCGGCACTAAGGGGAAATGTTCAACTGTCGCGTTCCTGTCTAATATCATGAGGGAGCAGGCATAAACTGTCGGCTGCTATTCCAGGTATTCCACCATATCACCAAGCTCTGTATATCATTTAATCCATTGGGTAGTAACTATTGGACGACATGATCATGGGAATTGTATGGTGCTGATGTTTATGCAGTCCACACCCTTTAACAATCCGAGAGCGCATCACTGTTTCACCTGCATCTTTGAGGATCTTTTGATCCGCCAAGGAAGCTATTGATGAATCAATCGAATCAGAAAATAGATCCCTGTCACACTTTGAGGTATATTTTTCAAAGTTATTTTTAAGTTGCAGGGTTGGTTTTTGCTTTAATAAAATGATGATGATGTGTACTCAGATAATTTTTTGTATGTCCCCGAATGGGAGCCTATACAATACAAATAAACGAAAAGCACAACAAGAAAAATAGAAAAGGTACTATCGATTTTCCTTCAATAGTTTGCATCTCACAACATTGAACATTACAGGTTGGAAAAAGAGAGATCCTCTGTTATCTCATATTAATTCATTCAATTGTAACGACAAAATAAACGGTAAATTAGGGATTCACTGATGGTTTGCTCATGTACTCCATGTGATTACATATCTTGTATTGTATCTCTTTAGAAGCAGCGGAAACTGGGAAGAAAATTGTATGACACAAGAAGAGATACTTTTAGAAGCAGCGGAAACAGGTTCCCCTTGTATATCTCTTTCTACCTTTACCCAAACATATATTAAAAAACAAATTTTGAACGAATATTTATTAATTATCTTTGTATATTTATATTTCTAGCGATTATGAGCATGACAAATCTTTTTTTTTTGAGCACGGAAAGCACGTGCCTTACTTTTACAAAAGAGAACAAAACAATTTACAAGAGGTCTAGCGAGTGCGGAACACTCAAAGACTAACACCCACCACCACTCCTACAAGGAACCCAAAACTAATCTCTCACAAAGCATTGTAAGCTACCTCCTCCCCGGGCCGCCATCTTCCAATCTCTAAGTTCATCAAGTATCTTCTTTGCGAGTTCCTGTGCAACCACCTGTTGCTCAACTCTGTTAAACACCCTGGCATTCCTTTGCTTCCAGAGACACCATACCGTGCAAATGACCAGGGTGTCGAACCACATTTGTCTTCCTTCGCGAAGCACAACAAATCTTGAAGCATGTGCTGTCAAGAGAGGAGGAAGTGAAGAAAAAGATTATTGTTCAGAAAACCATTTATGAGGATCCTACGGTTCGATTTTACTCAAGAGATGGTAACTGCTCTATACCTAATTTGTCGAGTAATCAACTACATTTTTTTGCACTCCCCAGTGTCCTACATGTGCATATTATGAATTATCGGACTTCTAAATTAACAGATTTTCATCTTGAATTCATCAATGGGGCGTCATTTTGGACTACTCTTCTTAACTGAGACCAAATATAAATGTCCTAGAGGCCTTAACACTAGGGTGACATATTCCTTTCAGCATCTAATAGTTATTACAAAAAAACTGAGAAAACTCCAGTTATGGTGAAGAATGGATGCGTCTCTCATGGAGATATTTGTATTAAGAGTTCTATCACCACTCGATATTTTTCTTATTTCAATATTTTCTGCAGCTTTATTTCATGAAGATTCAATTCTGTAAATTTTTTATGTCGCATTTGAAGGTGTTGGCAAGTAAGCGGCTCTACATCGATCTTGCCAATTCCATTTCTAATAGGCATGAGCCCCTTGTGTTCTGGACAATTAAGGTTACATGCAGAATTACCTAATCATGTACGAATTCTGAGTCAGACGCGTGCATTTGGATTGGCAAGATCAAACCAAGCCCGCCATTTTATTACTCTGAAAGAACTATACAATGATATTTGGCTATTGCTTTCAGTATTAGAGAAGCGTAGAAACTGAACTCTATATTTTTATGTGACATTCCTCTATGCCATCGTGCCATACTATTTATTTTGAGCAACCTTTCTATGCTATTTTCTTGGACAATTTTCACTGTAATCTAGCACCTCAATATACGGTAAACAACTGCAAGCTTGGGTATTTTTTTATCATCTTGTATTCATTTTATTTGCTATGTTACTTTAGCAATCAAATAGAATAAGACACAAGCTCCAGTTAGTCCGGTGTAAAAACTAATGTGCAGGTGTGGACCATGAATTCCTTATTTTGTCTGTTTCAGACTTGGGATCGTAGGGAAAAGTGTGGACTATGGAGTCATACCAGAACTGGATTGACCATGGCACATCTTCACAAACGAGTCATGGCGTCGTCAACAATATTCAAGATTTCATGTTCCTTCATTTCCATAATCCACGTACTACGTAATACACGCAAAAACATGTTTATACATGAGATTTTTTCTCACAGTTATACGTGCGTGCACGTGCATGCTCACTAGTCCTCTCAAGGAAAATGAAATACTTGATATCTTTTATAATGGACTAATCAATGCTTCCAGAGACCACCTGGATAGTTGTGCTGGTTGTGCTTTCAGGGAAAGAACTGTTGAGCAAGCTGAATTGCTATTGAATAATATATTGAGTAATGATAATGATTGAACGCTTCCTGAACCAACTCCTAAGCCAACTCCAAAGAAAAGAGGTATTCTATTTCTCAGTCCTGAAGATATGCAAGAGGCAAAGAAATATATGAAAGATAAAGGTATTAAAGCTGAAGATGTTAAGAATTTACTGGCTATTGAAGAGATACATGGTCTTGATAACCCGACACAGGTAGTAAAGGTAAATTCTCTATAGATTTGATGAAGGTGATATTCCTTATAACAAGTCTGCTAGTCAATGTTTTGATGAGTTTGATAATTTTATTGTTAAACAAGAAAACTTCAATGCTTATGTTGGTAGACAATTGAAACCTAATGCTTATATGGTTGAACACTTAAGTGATTATATGTCTAGAGTTAAAAGTGATCTTAAGCTTATTAGTAAACATGCTTCCATGGTTACGACTCAAGTAGAACAAGTACTTAAGGCACAAGATGATTTGCTCAATGAGTTGAATAATAAGAATAATGATAATGTTGTTAGAGTTATGACTAGAGGTGGTAAAATGACCCAGGAACCTTTGTATCCTGAGGGCCATCCTAAGAGAGCTGAGCAAGACTCTCAGAGAATTAACACTGATACACCTAGTCCTTCTAATAAAAAGAAAAAGAATAATGATAGTACTTTGCATGCTTCTAGTGAACCTGTTATTGACACACCTGAGAATCCGAATGATATTTCTATTTCTGATGCTGAAACACAATCTGGTGATGAACATGAACCAAGTGATACTGCTAATGATGATGTTCATGTTGGTGCTCAACCTAGTAATGATAATGATGTAGAGATTGAACTTGCTGTTGATCTTGATGACCCACAATCAAAGAATCAACGTTATGATAAGGGAGTTGCATTGCTAGGAAGCACGGTAAAGAAAGAGAACCATGGTTTCAGAAACCCATGCCTTTTCCTCCTAAGCCATCCAAGAAAAAGGATGATGAGGATTTTGAGCGCTTTGCTGAAATGATTAGACCTATCTTTTTGCGTATGCGTTTGACAGATGTGCTTAAAATGCATCCTTATGCTAAGTACATGAAAGATATCGTTACAAATAAAAGAAATATACCGGAAGCTGAAATTTCCACCATGATTGCTAATATACTTTTAAGGGTGGAATACCAAAGAAACTAGGAGATCCAGGAGTACCAACTATACCATGCTCCATTAAAAGAAACTACGTTAAAACTGCTTTATGTGATCTTGGAGATGGTGTTAGTGTTATGACTTTCTCTTTATATCGTAGACTTGATTTGAATAAGTTGAAACCTACTGAAATCTCTTTGCAAATGGCTGACAAATCAACTGCTATACCCATCGGTATTTGTGAGGATGTGCCTATCGTGGTTGCAAACGTTACTATTTTAAGGACTTTGTTATTCTTGATATTCCCGAGGATGACAGTATGTCGATCATCCTTGGTACACCCTTTCTGAATACTGCAGGGGCTGTTATTGATTGCAACAAAGGCAATACCACTTTTCATGTTAATGGTAATGAGCATACGGTACACTTCCCGAAGAAACAACCTCAAGTTCATAGTATCAATTCTATTGGAAATTTTTCAACTATTACTATTGGAGGTTTTGAATTCCCTCTTCCTACTGTCGAAAAGAAATATGATATTCTTATTGTTGGGGACATGCATATCCCCGTTGAGGTAACCTAGTGTTACTCGAAAATTCTCTGGTTTCATGTCATTCGGAAGAAGTTTGTTAACAAGACTTGATCAACCTTGTTAATGGATTCCTTTTGATGAGCATGAGATGGATGAATTTAGAAAGCACAACTCTCTGTACCCTCCTTTCACTTTCTGTTATTTAGTTTAAATAAAACAAGCATTTTCTGTCTATTTTCTGAATTATCCTTGCAATAAAAAATACCCAAAAAATAAAAGTTCTCCAAATGCCCTGAAAATTTAGTATGATTTTTTTAGAATATTTGAGAATTTTCTGGCACTGAGAACACACCAGGGGGATGCACTAGTGAGCCGCGGGAGTGGACGGCGCACCCTACCCCCTAGGGGCGCCCCCTGCCTCGTGGGCACCATGTGGCCCCCTCCACTTATTCCAACACCCACACACTTCGTCTTCCTCCAGAAAAAATCATCCCGTAGCTCAAACTCGTGTTCTTGCTCATTTTGCTGCCATTTTATCTCCTTGCTCAAAGCTCCATTCACAAAACTGCTTTGGGGGATTGTTCTTCAGTATGTGACTCCTCCAATGTTCAAATTAGTTTTTGTTCTAGTGCTTTATTTATTGAAATTTTTTGCTGCTGAGGTGACCCTGTGCTTGAGCTTGCATGTCAAATTTATATGGTCCAAAGTAGTTTTAATGCATGATAGTGTCTCTAGGCACTTGTGGGAGTAGTTGCTATCAACCTTATTGAGTTTGGTTCACTTTTATTTTGAATCACTAAAAATTTCAGAAATTTTCAGAGGAAGAAAGTGTTGAAGAGAATGTTGAGAGTCTCCTCGAGCCGAGGTTCGAAGGGAAAGGAGAATGAAGAGAATGAAAAGCCCAAGTACAACCTTCCTCGCACCGCGGAGGTTCGGCCGTGTGAATGGCCTTGTGATGCATTCTTGAAGGCCGCTGGAATTTATGAAGACTTTTATTACCTGGCTGAGAATGTAGGCATCACCGAATTCATCCACGATAAGTGTGATCAATATCTCCTACTCACTAATATTTTCGTGCAAAATTTTCATTTTCATGCTAGGAGATAAGCACCTTCGGTAGAATTTTATTTATATGATGAGTTTAAGGAGATGTCACTCTACAATTTTTGTGAGGTTTGCAAGTTGCCTTTTGAAGGCATTGTCGAGGAACCACATCCAAGTGATGTGGGAGATTTTATTAATGAAATTACTATAGGGGAAAGGAGAAAAGTGTCAGATGCCAGAACTACTAGTATACATTTTCTTGTTCTACGTTACTATGCAATATTTGCTAGTAGATGTTTAATTGGTCGCGGGAACAACGGGGGCCTCAGTGCTCCTGGCCTTGCCATTTTGCGCCGAACTTTCATTTTAGGCGCTATGATTGCTAAACGGTTGAGTCTAAACCGTACCAAGGGCCCCATTTTGGAGGTATCTTTGCTTCACGTCTTGCTAAATATTTTGAGATACCTATTAGACACTATGAGAAAGAAGAAAAGGTGTTGCCCACTGTTTACTTAGATTATAAAAGTATGGTAGCACATGATTTTCTCTACGATGATAAGGAAAAGAGACTCATTTATAACATGGTATTTAGTGAAAATACTTGTCAGATTATTACCTTGCCCGCACCTTCTTTGTTTAACATTTATTCAGGCACATACCTTATCATGCCTGATGACATTTATGCATACTGGGAGCGGACACGACCCCTAGAGCCTGAGCCTGAGCCATCACCTGATCCATATCATGAGTCTATTTATAAGTGGGATCCGCGGGAGCTTGCTAACCAATGGAACCCCGAGGATCCTCCTCAGTACACCAGAGAGGATCACTTTGATCCATGGGCTTAGACCAACTTAGGCCAAAAGCCTAAGCTTGGGGGAGTACGCATTTCTCACCGACATTACATTCATGTTCACACACTCATTCTAGTTGTTGTTGTTCATACTTTTTCATTGTATTATCCATGCTAGTTTATTTTCTTTTCCTGCTTTCTTCTTGTGTGTTTGAGTAACTTTGTGAAAAACCCAAAAAAAACATTAGTTATAGCTTTTAGCTAGTTTACTTTCCATGCTTGTAGTAGTAGTATTTAATGAAAACCCAAAAAAGATTTCTCGTTCTTCTTTTGCTTGTTGGGAGCTTTCCCGTGTAAATAGTTTTCTCGTTCTTTGAATTTCTTTTCTTTTCTTTGGGGGTCGAGAGGAGAAGACCACGATGAAAATGATGAGTGGCTCTCATTTACATTATTGTTGATCTAACAAAGAGCCCATATTACCTTGTCTTCTCCTTTGAATTAAATGTTTGCAGATTCTAGCTTAGTCCAATGCATGTGCACTATTATTATTATCCACACCGTTCGGTCGTGCAAGTGAAAGGCAATAATGACGATATATGATGAAATGATTGAGATGAGGAAAAGCTGGTATGAACTTGACCTATCTTGTTTTTGTAAATATGATTAGTTCATTGTTCCTGATTCAGCCTATTATGAATGAAACATGTTTGTAATGACCATTAGAGATTATAGTTACTCATGCCATGCTTAATTAGCTATGAGTTTATAATGGTTTACCTTGCGTGTCAACATGCTATTAAAATGGTTGCGATGTAGTATGATAGGGTGTATCCTCCTTTGAATGATTCGAGTGGCTTGACTTGGCACATGTTCACGCATGTAGTTGAAACAAAATCATCATAGCCTCCACGATATTTATGTTCATGGTGATTTATATCCTACTCATGCTTGCACTCATTGTTGGTTAATCCTAATGCATGTTTATGACTGTGTCACTCTCTAGTTGGTCACTTCCCAGTCTCTTTCTAGCCTTCACCTGTACTAAGCAGGAATACTGCTTGTGCATCCACTTCCATAAACCCCAAAGTCCACTTCCATAAACCCCAAAGTTGTTTCATATGAGTCCACCATACCTACATATATGCGGTATTTACCTGCCGTTCCAAGTAAATTTGCATGTGCCAAACTATAAACCTTCAAATGAAATTCTGTTTTATATTCTCGAATCGCTCATGTAGCAACTAGGGATGTCTATATCTTCCATGCTAGGTGGGTTATTCTCACGATGAGTGGACTCCGCTCATCATTCACGAGAAAATGGTAAGTAACCGGGATGCCCAGTCACATGCTCAAATCAAATCAAAATAATTGCAAACAGAACTCCCCCAGGATTATTTTTAGTTGGACGGTACCCGTTGTTTTGGACCAGCCGTGGAATGTGCTTGTTGGTGGTGGGGAAGTATAAACTTTACCATTCTGTTTGGGAACCTCCTATAATGTATGTAGCATGGAAGATATCAAGTTCTCTTGGTTGTTACGTTGAAAATGAAAGTATACCGCTCAAAATATTATTATGTCTGTTTCAAATCTCGAGCTCTCACACCTCTGCAAATCCCTGCTTCCCTCTACGAAGGGCCTATCTATTTATTTTTATGTTGAGTCATCATCCTCTTATAAAAAGCACCAGTTGGAGAGCACCACTTCCATTTGTATGCATTGTTATTAATTTACATTGAGTATGACTGTGACTAGATCTCTTTTGCCAGGAATTACAATGTCTAGTCAGTCCTTGATCTTCAGGGGTGCTCTGCATTTATGTTTTGCGGTCTCACAAAGGGATAGCGAGATACCATCTTGTTATATCAAATGATGATTGTTTTGAGAAAGTGTTGTCATCCGAGATTTATTATTATTACTCGCTAGTTGATTATGCCATTGATATGAGTAAATGTGAGACCTAAATGTTATTGTGAATATGGTTAGTTCATGATCTTTGCTGAAAACTTGAATGCTGGCTTTACATATTTGCAACAACAAGATCAAACAGAGTTTTTCAAAGTTTTTTTATCACTTTCAGTTTGTCAACTGAATTGCTTGAGGACAAGCAAAGGTTTACGCTTGGGGGAGTTGATACGTCTCCAACGTATCTACTTTTCCAAACTCTTTTGCCCTTGTTTTGGACTCTAATTTGCATGATTTGAATGGAACTAACCCGGACTGACGTTGTTTCCAGCAGAGTTGCCATGGTGTTATTTTTGTGCAGAAATAAAAGTTCTCGGAATGACCTGAAACTTCACGGAGATAACTTCTGGAATCAATAAAAAATACTGGCGAATGAATCAGTTGAAGGGGCCCACACCCTGGCGATGAGGGTGGGGGGCGCGCCCTTCCCCTTGGGCACGCCCCCTTGTCGGTGTACTAAAGTAGGGGTACCTTAGTATCCCGAACTTGTGCACGGGCAGTCGCAGCACCCAGCGTCAAGGCTTGCCGGGCGTCCGCCAAGATCCTCCGTAGCTCATATTGATGCCATTCAAGAACAAAGTGTTTTGACTGAGAAGACAAGACTCCGGCAAGAGGAGCGTGCCAGGAAGGACAAAGCCCCAGCAAGAGGAGCTTGCCGGGAAGGCCAACCAAGGCATTTCAAGAAACTTGCATGACGCCGCTGGCGTCCGGCAAGACCCGGCAGTGACAAGCTTACGGAGCGACAAGACAACGACGTGGCAAGGCACTTGCGTGGCGGCTCACCACTCTGCACCTCGCTCCAATAAGAACCGACGACGCGGTCGCCCCAAGATCGTTCGTGGCACACGTGGCGGGCGGCTGTGCAGCCAAGCGGTGCGAGGTGGCAAGTGGAGATGATGAGAAGGCCATCGTGGCAAGCGGTGGCGCCCCAAACGGTTGTTTTCTGCACTGTTTGGACGACCAGACGGGCATTAAATGCCCTTGTCCCCTGCCGTCAGAGTTAGGTAGGGTGCACTGTAGATAGCGGTTGTACCAACCCCTCTTTTTACTATTTTACCCCTGTCTGCGTTGCCACCTGTCGGTGACCCCTTTAGCCTATAAAAGGAGGCCCATGCGCAACGTAGAGGGGGTTCGACTCATTCGAAACTACAGAACGCTCACGCTCTCGAGCAAGAACACAATACAAACACAAAGCAGCAATAGGAGTTTTATCTCCCGAGAGCTCCGGCCGGGTAAAATCCTCGCGCTTCCGCCTCGATCCGCTTCATCGCGCCTCCGCTCCCTGCCGGACCGAGAAGGGCCCCCTGCCCCATAGGTGTTCGTTTCCCACGACATCTTTGGCGTGCCAGGTAGGGGGCATCGAGGTTGTGCGAACCTGATCCGGTGTTCACGCGTGCTACATCATCATCTTCATCGACATGCCACCGAAGAAGAAGGCTTCGGAGGTGGTTGGTCCGTCTGCGTCGGTTCCACCGCCACCGGAGCAAACGGGCGGTGGGGTAGACGCCGGCGGAGGAACGGGCGTCGACGGGGGGACTCACGTTGTCACCAGATCCAAGGACAAGGCCCCGCAAACTTCGGCATCCGTACATGCACCGCGCCCCTCTCAGGAGGCGCGGGATCGACAACGCCATGGGGCCCCTAGCACCGTGCTCGCGTTAGAACAAGGCCAAGCTGGTGGATCGCGGGACGCTCAAGGCCAACATACACGCCAGCATGTTGGCACGAGCGCGGCACGGGTCGCCTGGACGAGATGTTGCTCCTTCTAACACTGTTAGAAGTTTGAGCATATCCCGCTCCTCGCGTCGTTCGCCCCCGCCGGCGAAAACCCCAGAAGAAGCATTGGCCCGAGCCCAACTGCTACTAGACTACCCTCCAGCGCCGGACAAGATCGACGACTGGAGGATCACCATCCAGAGCCTCATCGGCCTCGTCAACGGCGACAAGCCCCGGCAACCGAGCACGTCGAAGCCCCGGCAAGACGCCCAGGCGCAAGCCGATGGCGACAAGACCGGTGGGGGTGCCACCACTGTGCACTCCCCGCCCCGAAGGCCAAGATCGCCGACTCGCCGAGCTAACCTCGACACCGACTCCACCGCGTCGTCGGACCCACGAGCTCGTCGCGATCAACGCCAAGTTCTCCAAGAACGACGACAAGAAGACGCTCGTACTCGCATCGAGCGTCGAAGAGAAGCGCGGCGTCAGTCAGACCAGCACGCTGGGCCCACTATTGATATGCATGCGCCAGGGGAACCAGGCAACTTGCCGTACGCGGTAGGTTGCCCTGCGTTCACTCGTGAGCTGCGGCAGGTCCAATGGCCCAGTACCAAGAACTTCAAGCCAGACGTACCCGAGAAGTATGACGGCAGGATACATCCGTCGGAGTTCCTCAGCATCTACACCATCACGGTGCAGGCTGCCGGGGGGCGCGACGAGAAGATCCTCGCCAACTACTTCCCGTTGGTGCTCAAGCCCAACGTTAGATCTTGGCTCATGCACTTGCCGGACAACTCCATCTCTTCATGGGCAGATCTGTGCCATCAGTTTGTCGGCGCCTTCACAGGCGGCCACAAGCCCCATGGCGGGAGAGCGACCTTCATCTCGCCGCGCCGAAGGAAGGAGAACCCTGCGCAAGTACATTCAAAGATTCAGCCAGTGCAGCGCAACATCCTGACGTCCACCCCGTCGCGGTTATCAGCGTGTTCCATCGTAACGCGCGTGTCGCAGGATGAGGAGGAGATGGCGATGTGCAAAATCGAGAGATGTCAGCCGAGCTATATGCTTTGGCCGACAAGTGTGCATCTTTGAAGAGGGAGAAACTCCCGGAGAGAATGCAGGAGCAGAAGGGTCTGACAGTGAGGATGCCGCCCCGGCAAAGAAGAACCGGAGGCGAAATAACAGAAAGAGGAAAGCTAAGGATGTGCTAGTTGTCGAGCAGTCCGGCAACGGAGGTGGCGCCGAGAAGGCCAAAGATGGTGACTCCGACGAGGCTGTGGTGGCCGCCGACAAGCAGGACGGCTCCGGCAAGCAGTACTGCAAGATCCACCGCACCAAGGGCCATGATCTCCAGACTTGCAAGAAGGTTGAGCAGCTCGTAGAACTGCAGAAAGTTGAGTACGAGCGGTGCGACAAGGAGAAGGCCCAAGAAGGTGTAGGAGGATCCGGCAAGAAGCGTCCCGCCCGGGGAGGGCGCCGCGGCAATGCTAAGCAGCGGCAAGGAGACAGGCCTCCCCGCGACCGCGACAAGGATGAAGATGAAGACGAAGATGAAGAGATGGATGAAGACGAGGCCGACGAGCAGGAGTTTCAGAAAGCAACAGAGGTTTTGTGCGTTGACGGCGGTGCTTCTCTGCATACTTCGCACCGCCAGCTCAAACAGTGGGTGCGGGAGGTTAATGCAGCGGAACCGTCAGTTGAGTCGCGCAAGCCTCTGAAGTGGTCAGGCACGCCCATCATCTTTGATGTTGAGGATCACCCTGATCGCATAACTGCGGTCGGGTGCTTGCCGATGTTGGTTTCACCAACTATCCGCAACCTCAAGGTCACAAAGATGCTGGTTGACGGCAGGGCCGGCTTGAATCTGATCTCTTCTGTGGTGCTCAAGAAGCTCTAGATCCCCGACAGCGAGCTCGAAGAGACTGGTACCTTTCAAGGAATTAACCCGGGAAGGAGCAAGCGAAGGGAAGATCACATCGCCAAGTGACATTTGGCGCGAGCTGAACTTCAGACGAGAAAGTCACCTTTGACGTCGCTGATTTCCCATTGCCTTACAATGGGATACTCGGCCGTCTAGCACTCGCCAAGTTCATGGCAGCCTCTCACTATGCCTACAACGTGCTCAAGATGCCCGGTCTGATAAGTGTCATTTCTGTCCCTGGAGACAAGAAAGATGCCCTTATTTGTACCGACATGATCTACCGGGAAGCAGCAGCCGCAGCAGATCACAAGACACTTGCCGCCAAGCTCCGGGGAGAGAAGAAGACCAAGTCCGGCAAGAGCAGCTCGATGCCCACTCCGCAAGCGCACCTCTTGAGTCTGCGCTACCGTCGAGGATGCACCATCGAGCTCCACCGGCAAGTGCAAGAAGGCAAAGACAGCTTCACCAGAGACCAAGAAAGTGGCCGCCAAGGAGGACGACACTGGTGGTACCTTCACCATCAGTGCCACGCTTGACCCTAAATAGGAAAGCGCGCTCGTTGCTTTCCTGCGGCCGAATGTTGATGTGTTTGCATGGCAACCATCTGACATCCCCGGTGTTACCAGGAAAGTAATTGAGCACCACCTTGCCGTTTGTCCTCACGCGTGGCCCGTCAAGCAGAGAGTTAGGAAGCAAGCGGTGGAACGCCAAGAGTTCATTGCAGAAGAGATCAAGAAGTTGGAAGCAGCAGGCCTTGTCCGAGGAGTACTCCATCCAACGTGGTTAGCCAATCCTGTAGTCGTGCGCAAGGTGAACGGGAAGTGGAGGCTTTGTATTGACTTCACTGATGTTAATAAAGCTTGTCCCAAAGATCCATTTCCCTTGCCGCGCATTGACTAGATTGTCGACTCCACGGCAGGATGTGATTTGCTTTCATTTCTTGATGCATACTCAGGATATCATCGATCTTCATGGCGAAGAGGATGAAGAAGATCGCATTCATTACTCCATGTGGCACGTACTGCTTTGTACGGATGCCTTTCGGACTAAAGAATGCTGGTTCAACATTTGCAAGGGTAGTCAGTCATGCTTTTGAGCCACAGTTGCATAGAAATGTAGAAGCTTACATGGATGACATAGTGGTCAAGAGCAAGGACAAAGAAACTTTGATCCAAGATTTGGACGAAACCTTCGCAAATCTGCGCAAGATCAATCTCAAGTTGAACCCCGGGAAGTGCGTGTTTGGAGTTCCTTCCGGCAAGCTTCTCGGGTTCTTTGTATCCCAGAGGGGGATTGAAGCCAATCCCGACAAGATCAAGGCCATTGAGCAGATCGAAGCACCGAAGCGCGTCAAGGATGTGCGAAGGCTTGCCGGCTGCGTTGATGCTCTCAGTAGGTTCATCTCTAAGTCTGCTGAGCGCGCCCTGCCATTTTTCAAAATTTTGAAAAAGGCAGGTCCAATGAAATGGACTCCGGAAGCGGAGGCTGCGCTGCAGGACTTGAAGAGATACCTGTCCTCCACTCCAATACTTGTCGCACCTAAGCCACAAGAGAAGTTGCTGCTGTATCTAGCGGCAACCAATCAAGTGGTTAGTGCTGCGTTAGTAGCGGAAAGGGAGGCGGATGATGAGCCAGCGACCACGGCAAGCGAGTCCAGCGACAAGCAGGGGGCTTCCCCGACAAGCTCTGGTCCCGACAAGGATGGATCTGTGCAGCCGCAGGAAGAGAGACAATAGAAGATGGTGCAACGCCCAGTTTATTTTGTCGGTTCCTTCTCTGAGGGGCTAGGTCAAGGTACTCTGGAGTGCAGAAGTTGCTTTTCGGCCTTCTCATGGCCTCGAGGAAGCTGCGCCATTACTTTCAAGCACATGAGATCACAGTTGTCACTCGCTTTCCGTTGAAGAGGATATTGCAGAATCCGGAAGCAACAGGCAGGATTGTCGAGTGGGCACGGAACTGTCGAGCTTTGGCCTCAAGTTTGAGAGTACTTCAACTATCCAGAGCCGAGCATTGGCAGAATTCATAGCAGAGTGGACGCCAACACCTGATGAAGAAACTCCAGAAACGAGCATCCCCGTCAAGGAGGCAAGCAAAGAAAGGATCGTGTACTTTGATGGTGCCTTCTCGCTGCAAGGCGCCGGTGCGGGTGTGTTACTTGTCGCACCCACCGGAGAGCACCTCAAGTACGTGGTCCAGATGCACTTTCCCAAGGAGCAAGCGACAAACAATACTGCAGAGTATGAGGGCTTGCTTGCCGGACTTAGGATTGCAGCAGACCTTGGGATCAAGAAGCTCATTGTCAGGGGTGACTCGCAGCTTGTCATCCGCCAAGTGAACAAAGATTATCAGAGTCCGTTGATGGAGGCCTACATTGATGAAGTGAGGAAGTTGGAAGAGCATTTTGACAGCCTGCAGATGGAACATGTTCCGAGAGCTCAGAACGACATTGCAGATGGCCTGTCAAAATGCGCCGCACTCAAGTTGCCTGTGGAACTAGGGATCTTTGTGCTCAAGCTGACTCAACCATCTGTAACACCATCAACTGGACAGAGCAAGAAGAGGAAGTTGATTTCGGTGACTACTTTCATTTGAGCTCCCGAAGCCGCCGTCCAAGATGGTCCCCAAGATCAACACAAAGAGTCTTGAGGCGATCTGCTCGACAAGCCCTAGGGTTTGTTTCGTTGAAGCGACGCTCCCGACAAGTTTTGCTCGGCAAGCTTGCCGGGAACATCAAGCTCCGGCTGAATCGCAGATTCTTGCCGTGGAAGCGAATGTTCCTTGGCAGACATTCGCGCTTTAGTCCTTGTCGCCGAGCCACAAGCTCCGGCATGGGCACAACAGATCGTCCGTTTCCTTCAAGCAGGAGAACTTCCGAAGAGCAAGAAGAAGCCGAGAGAGTAGCCCGGCAATCAAGTATGTACCAGTTTGTCGATGACATCTTGCATGTAAGAAGATTCAATGGAGTGAAATTGAAGTGCATTCCCGGGAAGATGGGCGAGGAGCTGTTGGCGGAGATACATGGAAGCATATGTGGTCACCACATTGGCGCAAGAGCACTTGCCGCAAAGCCTTCCGCAAGGATTCTTTTAACCAACAGCCCTCCGGATGCAATGCACAAGTAACCAAGTGTGAAGCGTGCGGTTCCACTCCAGCGGATACATCAACCAGCTCAAGCTCTCGGGCGATCCCTTTATCCTGGACATTTTCGTGCAGGGGCTCGATATCCTTGGCCCCTTTCCCCAAGTTGTCGGGGCTTTGAGTACTTATGCGTTGCAATCGACAAGTTCACAAAGTGGCGGAAGTGGAAGCGAGTGAGGAAGGTGACAACCGATCGGCGATCAAGTTCTTGAGTTGATTGTTTGCCGTTTGAGTCCCTAACAGGATCATCACCGACAATGGCACACAGTTCACGAGCCGCACCTTCATGCAATCGTCCAAGATCTTGGCGCCAAGATCTGCCGCCTCTGTTGCTCACCCGAGAAGCAGCGGTCAGCGGAGAGGGCAACACTGAAGTGCTCTGCGGGCTCAAGACCGAACTTTCGGCGAGGCTGCACAAGTGCGGAAGAAATTGGATCGAGGCTGCGGTGGTTCTTTGGTCGATCAGGACGACGCCAAATCGAGCCACTGGCCAGACACCTTTTGCTCTTGTCTACGGAGTAGAGGCAGTTCTCCCCACAGAACTCGTATACGGATCACCTCGAGTGCTCGCTTATGATGAGCTTGAGCAAGAGCTGCTGCGGCAAGATGACGCGCTGCTCCTGGAGGAAGATCGTCTCCAGGCTGCTGTACGAGCTGCTCGCTACCAGCAAGCTTTGCGTCGCTACCATAGCCGCAAAGTTAATGCCAGAAGTTTCGAGGAAGGCGACCTTGTTCTTCGGCGCGTTCAATCCGCCAAGAATTCCAACAAGTTGATGCCGAAGTGGGAAGGCCCTTATCGGGTGAAGCGAGTCACTAGGCCTGGCGCTGTCCGCCTTGAGACCGAAGATGGCTTTCCGGTGAGCAACTCCTGGAACATAGAGCATCTTCGTAAGTTTTACCCATGAGGCGCGGTTGCCGGAACCTGCTGTTCCGGCAACCACCTTTTGTACAAGCCTTGCCGCTGTTGCATGTAACCCTTTGTACAAAGCCGGGCGCAGATCCCGTGCATAAATAAAGATCATATGCTCCGCACATCTTGTCAAATTTCATGCCTTTTTATGTTTTTCGCATGTATTATCTGACACTTTGTGCAGCACTTGCCCCCGGTAAGCAATAACGAGCCTTAAGGCTCCATATCTTTATTTTCTCTTCTTTCTTTTTCTCAAAAATAAGGTTCCTTCGCCCACAAGTTCACCGGGGGGGGGGGGAGGAGAGGATAAAGGTGTGGACCAGGCGTCGTTCAAAGAAGTATAGCCTTGCCGGGACGCAAACGACAGAAAAGCTAAGTTGCCAAAGCTTGAGCACAATCAGTTTTAAATTTTTTAAGTTATCTTCCTTGAACGACCGTGCTTTGTATGGAAAACCTGTGCGCGGAGGAACCGACTCGTGGCTGGTTGTGCCCTTACTTTGTTTCGAGTCCGCTCAACAATGTAAGTATGCTGCGACTAGTTCCGACAAGGTTTCTTGCCAGAGGCAACACCGCCAATGAGGGCTGCGATGTTCGCTTTTCAGCGCTTCATGGCAAGGGTGCCTGCGCCGGCAAGTTCCCTAAAAGCGTAGGGTAAAAACATGCAAAGGAGGGAACCAAGTAAAGGAAATAACATAGCAAGTACTACCCAGAATAAAGTTATATTACAATAATAACTTGCCGCGCTCTAATGGATTGTTCCCGTGACATGTCTGGCAGCGGCAAGAAAAAGGAGGAAAAGGGCGGCCTAATCTACACGATCGCCGTCGACCCTTCTGACTTCATTCACCTTGTCCACAATGGGTGCAACAAGGGCCTTGAGCTCTGCAAGATCAGCACCCGCCGGCAGCTTCTTGAGAACGTTGGTGAGGTTGAGGTTCGGATTGCGGAAGAGCACCTTCACCAGCACCTTCTCCAAGACTCTGGCGCAGATTGCGCGCGACTCGTCGGCCAGTTGCTTTGGGATCCTTTCCCGGAGTTGCTGGAGAGCTGTCGCGACACCCTTGAAGAATAGAGTGAGCTTGGCGCTGGGTTGAAGATTATCGTCAGTGGAGTACCCGAAGCCCGCCAAGTCCAGTTGCACCAGCTCCTCGTCGATGGTTGCAGCGATGTTGTGAGCCCTCCGTCGAGCTCCACCGTAGCCACGAAGGTGTTTTGAGTCTCGGCGGCCCTCGTTAGCAGCTCCTCGTTGTCCTTGATCTCTTTCTTCAAGTCATCCTCTAAACTTCTTGGCGCCGTCCAGCGTCTCCGTCGGTGTGGCCAGCTTCAGCTCGAGATCGAGCATTTGAGTCCTTGGCGGCGGTCGGTTCCTTGCCCTTGTCGGTGAGTTGGACTTGCAGATCACCATGGCGAGGCATCCTTCTCGCGTTCGCTTTGGAGCGCTGCAAGCTCCTCATTCTTCCCTTTCAGATCAGCCTCGGCTGCGTCATCTTCACCTCAATTCCTTCTTGGCGGCCTTGGCGGCTGCGGCGGCGTCGCCCGCTTCCTTGGCGCCCGCCAAGTGATTGTTCGCGTCTTTGTCGGGGTTGGGTGCGACATATGCCAGCGGGTGGCTTATCATGGTGGGGGCGAGTAGAAACGTCGCGGTGCACAGAAATGGGATGAGGCATGAGACATGCGCCGGTGAATCTTACCCAGCCGGGGCTCTCCGGGAGATAACACCCTGCTTTGCTGCTCTGGGGGTTCTCGCATGATCACTATGGTGAGATGGTTACAAAGGCGCTCTGGAGCTGTATCGGAGGCGAGGAAGGAGCTAAGTGGCT
>JAHHZJ010002877.1:0-33804 GCA_021437245.1 Aegilops speltoides | reverse complement strand
TTTACATGAATAAAACCATCGATGGTCATACACCCAATGAAAATAGTTTGTTGGATATCGATCATAGTGATACACATATTCATAATATTGATGCCAAAAGATGCAAAGTTGATAATGATAGTGCAACTTACTTGTGGCACTGCCGTTTGGGTCATATCGGTGTAAAGCGCATGAAGAAACTCCATAAAGATGGACTTTTGGAATCACTTGGTTATGAATCATTTGATGCTTGCGAACCGTGCTTTTTGGGCAAGATGACTAAAACTCCATTCTCTGGAACAATGGGCGAGCAATGAATTTGTTGGAAATCATACATACTAATGTATGTGGTCCGATGAATATTGAGGCTCATTGGCGGGTATCGTTATTTTCTCACCTTCACGAGATGATTTAAGCGGATATGGGTATATCTACTTAATGAAACATAAATGCTGAAACATTTGAAAAGTTCAAAGAATTTCGTAGTAGTGGAAAATCATCGTAACAAGAAAATAAAGTTTCTCTGATCGATCATGGAGGAGAATATTTGAGTTATGAGTTTGGTCTTCATTTAAAACAATGTGGAATAGTTTACAAACTCAAGCCACGAACACCACGGTGTAATGGTGTGTGTCGAGCGTCGTGCTTGCACTTTATTAGATAATAGTGCGATCTGTGATGTCTCTTACCGATTTACCACTATTTTTTGAAAAGCATAAAATGGCCTGCGTTTCATTGCATTGGAAAGAAGTATTTACATCCTCCTAGGAGGCAATTTTACACACACACACACACTGTGAGAGGCTCGATTACATCCGGGATGATGGCAAGACCTGAGCCCTTGAGCTCGACCTTTGCCCAACATGTCTGGTCTCGTCTTTAATCCTGTCTACAAGCTCATTCAGCGATGGGTTCACATAGTGAAAACACCGCATTTCTATGCTTCCAGATCATCCACGGCACCAAAAGTGCCCACATTTGGCGCCTTCGAAATCTTTGGCGGTGTGGATTCCTTTGCGCGCAACCACCAATCCATGGCGAGCCATCGGCTGGGCCGGGGCCCCAACCCCGTCCTCATTTGTTGTGGGGATGGAGCACGGGATGCCGGCCGGTTAAGCCAAGGCACCCGCGGGTGGGTTAAAGCCCGGCGTGCCAAGTCTCTCCGCGGTCCCGGCCCCACTTGAATTTGCCGGTGGAAGAACCACCGGGGTGCCCCCTCCTGATTCCGGTGCGGCGCCAACCCGAAGGCCCGGCAAATGGCGGTGAAGCCCGTTGGCGTCGGCTCGGCAAAACGCCGGCTCATTGGAGGGCTGACATTTGCCTAAGGTGATGGAAAATTTTCCAATTAAAGGCCACTGGCCATGGTGTCATCGGCCCGCTTTCCGGAGGCCCCCCCCGTTCTGATTTTTGGCGTTGCGGGATGCCGGAAGCCGGGCGGCCTGGCCAGTGGCAGCCAGCGACCTCCCGGCGGTTTCTGCCGTCTCCTAGCCATTTGGGCCCGAAAAGCGCCGTCCTCGAAATTTTGGGCCGCCCCCCTCGTGTGCCGGGGCGGACCATATTACGGTAATCCCGGGCTCGGGTCCGGATCCAAGGCCGCCATATTCAAAAGGCCAAACCGGCCGATTGGTGGAATGTCCCCGTGGGCGCGCGTGGCGGCAAAACCCTGAACCAATTGCGGGGTTTTCTTTGGGGGATGCCTGATTATATCGGTAGCATTAAGACCACGGGCGAGCCGTTTTTTCAAAAGCTTTGGGAAGGGGCCCGCCACAGGTCGTAGGGCGGTTGTCGGAGGGGCTGGAGAACGGTGCCCAAGAAATTGGAAGGCCCCATGGGGCACCAGCACCCAAGCCCCTCCGTGGTCCCCGGGTGGGGCGTCGAGCCTTGGCGTGACCGGGCCGGCCGTACCGAACCGCGGGGAGCCTTTGGCAATCTCCCTATGAGGCGAAACCATATGGGAAAATGGGGAAGGCTCTCGGGGTACTCTTGGGATCGTTGACTTCCCATTCCCTCCCAAGGGGTCCACGCCGGGCCAAGAGTTGGGGAGGTGGGTCCCTTTACAGGGGTGCAGTTGGCCAAATCCTTGACCATAAGCGTTTCCAGGAAAAATTTGGCCATCCCTCCGGAAGGCCCAAATCCTCTTGGTGAGCACCTAAAAGAGGGGGCCCGTGAAGAGCGCGTTGGAGGCGCAGCGATTGGGTGCGCCAATTGGTGCCATCTTAGGTTGCGTCTGGGCAAATTTCGGAGGAAGGGCCCCTGTGCTTTGGTTTACAAAGGATCAACTTGGGAAGGGGCCAGCCCAAGGGCCCGGGACTTGGCCCAATTGGATGGGCGTCGGGGTTCACGAGGTTGGGCCGCCAAGGGCGGTTCTGCGCGGAACTTCAACCGCGGCGGCGGTAAAACAACTAAAAATGTCCCAAGTAGGCGGTGTGCTCCGGGGGGAGAAATCCGGGAACCATGGTCCCGGGGCCCGGGATCTTAGTCCCAAATCTCCTCCGGCTGGGGGGGTCAGGAGTGGGCACTAAGGTGGGGGGTCCTTGCGCCCGGTTGGCGTGGATAAACCTCAAAATTCGAGGCGTTGTTTTCCCATGGTTTGAGCACATGGCCTTCCGGCGGTATATGGGTTCCTTATGGGGGAGCATTGCGGTGGAAACCATTTGGCGTCGTCCTTGGGGCCGTTGGGCGTTGCCACACCCCGGTGCCATCGGTACGGCTCGCTTGGGGCCACCCGGGGGAAGGCGGCCCTGCTTTTCGGCGTAGATCAGCTCCCGGGAATGGCCGTTTTGTATTTCGTCTTGGGCCCAAGTAAGCTGGCGGTGGACAAACCTTGCCAGGCCAATGGGGTGGTATCATGGGGAAGCACGCAGCGGTGTCGTGGAACCTCAACCAAGCCAATAGTCCTCAAAGTGAAGCGTTTGTGCCCCCGGCTGGGGGCAACCAGGGACGGACGGGGCAAACCACGACAAAAAGGGGCCGAACATTCGCCGTGCTCCTCGATGGCGTGCGGGGTCAATCCAAGGTGGTGGATGCCATTCGCCCTTCCCGTTGGTAAATCTCCTTCAAAGGCGAGTCGTTGTGGGCGTTGGGAAACCTTCCCATCAGCCGGTGCGGGCCCCATTTTTTGCCTCCCTGCGGTTTGAGGTTGAAATCCCGCATCCTGGGCGGGGCTGCCCAAATCGGACTCGGAGGCTTTTGTCCACGTCGTTTGGGGTCCGTGGGAACCCGTACCAAACCCGGTGTCCCGGGCCCGGATACCTTGGGGGCCGTTTGGGTTTAGGTGGGGATGGACACCCCGTTTCGGGCGTGGTCCCCGGGCCATCGCCCGGCCCGGGCGTTGGCGCAAACTTGGGCTTCAAGCCAATGGGGAGTGCAAAGCCAGTTTCTAAGGTCAAGGATCTGGAGCCCGGAGGCAAAGCGGGGGGCGGTTGGCCCGCTTGCCTTTTTTGCCCCGACAATTGGGGCCGGCCCGGGTGATTCTGGGGGTGGGCCCTCCCGGGAAAGGGGCCCACGAGGGTTCCGCAGTGTGGTTTTCGGGGGACTTTTTGGGCCTCAGCGTTTCCATGTATCGGCGCCGCCTCTGCGGGTCATCGTTACGCTGAGCATCGGGGCGCTGGAGCATGGTGGTGCGTGCGAGCACGATGGAGCGAAATGCGTGGCGTCTTGACCTCCGGCGCCTCCGAGGATGCGGGCTGGTAGCGATTCGGCGATCTCGAGGATTGCGGCACGGCGGATGTCGGCTGGGTCGTGCGTGGCGGACGAGCGGAAAGGCGGCCAGGTCCTCGCGAAGCGTCGCGAAGTGCAGCCTCTCGATCCAGCAGCTCGCTCGAGGATGTGCTCGGCGGTGGATAGGTGCCAAGCTTGGGCGGGGATGCAGCGAGCTCAAGCTCGGCAGTGTTCAAACCCTTGGCGCCCGGCATCGCAAGCTGCACCAAGGCCGCAGCGACAGCGCGAACCGCGGCGAGCTGATGAAGTGCTCGCCATTGAGACGGCGCTTGGTTTCCAGGGAGGATAAGAGGATGAGGAAGTCCTCAGGGTGGTGCTCGTGCACGGTGAAGTCGCCTTCAGAGAGCTCAAGGGAGCGGTAGAGCAGCTCGGCCACCTCGGCCGCGGCCACCTGCGGCCTGTTGCCTGTGATGGATGCCACCATGGCGCGGCCAAGGACCTGCTCGGCCTCCTCCATCTCCATGGACTGCGCCATGATGACCCGCCGCAGACGCGTCGAGGTGCGGTGAGGAAGCGGGCGCCCGGCTCTTGAAACGCAGTGGCATGGTGGGTGGTGGCCCGGCGATCTGTGCGAAGCTGGACCGGGCGGCACCGCTGAAGCGACCTGGCGAGCAGCGCGCGTCGTTCTGCCGGAAATCGCGATCCGCGCGACTTCGTGGCTTTGAGATGAAGCGGCGCTTTGCACGGACGTCGTTAGTGCGATCCCACGAACCCGATGGCGGTGATCGAGGCATTGGAAGCACTGACCAGTGAAAGTGCAACTAATCCCGGGTGGTTTTGGTAATTAATAACAACATATATATCATTGAACTAATCATTTCTTGAGAATATTTGAAAGTTTAGTGATATGGGTATGGCAATATTGATGATGTGGACCCCTCAAAATGCTAAGGAAAACATTGGCAAAAGCTCAAGACTCCATTTTTGGTTTAGTGATCCAAGATCACATTGAGTCCATAGGAAAGCCAATACTATTAAAGGGGATGAGGTTATGATGATGATCTGGTTGCTCTAAAGTGCTTAGTGATTTATCTCTCAAACTATCGGCAATCTTTCATTCCAACATAAACCCATAAGTAATCTCGGTCCCACGATTCCAAACTCGATCTGCAAGAGATGAACCACCTCGACCATATACCCAAACCCTAAAATTTGGATTTTCGATTCCAAACTCGGTCATACGAAATTGGTGTTGCCAAGCTTACATGTAACATACGTACTCAAATCGGTGTCACCGAGATGAGAAAATCGGTCCCAAGATTGGCAAACCCTAGACTTTGGAAGAATCGGACTAGCAGAGATTGTATTTTGGTCCACGAAAATCCCAACGTTCTAAGATTTGAACTTTCGGTCTCACCGAGTTGTCAACCGGTCGACCGAGATTGGTCAAATGTGTGTAGCAGTTGGATTTTGTGTGGAGCTATAAATACCCTCCACCTCCTCTTCATTAGTGGAGAGAGCCATCGAAAGAACTACCACTCCTACCTTACATTTAGAAGAAAACTACCTACCCTTGTGTTGAGATCAAGTTGCTCCTCCCACCATATGAAACTTGATTTCTAGCCTTCCCAAGTTGCTTTCCACTCAATCCTTTCTTCCACCACAGCCAAATCGGTGAGGAGAGTTGAGTGTTGGGGAGATATCATTTGAAGCACAAGAGCAAGGAGTTCATCATCACCAACCCCATCTATTACCTTTTGGAGGTGGTGCCTCCTAGATTAGTTAGGTGTCACTTGGGAGCCTCCGTCATGATGTGGAGTTGAACCAAGGAGTTTGTAAGGGCAAGGAGATCGCCTACTTCGTGAAGATCTACCCGAGTAAGGCTAGTCCTCCGTGGGCGTAAGCCATGATGGCATAGACAAGGTTGCTTCTTCGTGGACCCTTCGTGGGTGGAGCCCTCCGTGGACTCTCATGGCCGTTACCCTCAGTGGGTTGAAGTCTCCATCAGCGTGGATTGGCGATAGCACCACCTACTCGGAACCACGAGAAAAATCTCCGTGTCTCCAAATTGCGTTTGCTCTTCTCCACCTCTCATTTACTATCGTGCAATTTACTTTCCGCTGCCACAACTCTAGAATTGCATGTGTAGGGTGATACTTGACTTGGTTATCATTGTGAACTTGCTAAGAATCTACTCCAATCAAAAGCTAAGTTTTTAAGTTGTCAAGTAGTCTAATCACCCCCTCTAGACATACTTCCGATCCTACAAGTGGTATCGAGCTTTGGTCTCCATTGGATTGGTTTCCATTGCATTGGACTCCATAAGCTTGGTTTCACAACCTAGGAGAGTATGGCGTCTAGTGAGGTAATTTCCGTGAGGTCCTTACTTTGATGGTTCAAACTTTGCTAGTTGGAAGCATAAAATGAAAATGCATATTCTTGGACATAACCACGCATGGGGCATTATTTGTGTTGGCTTGCAAGGTGAGTTCTTGAGGAAGGAAAAGTTCGGATCGCGAAGCTCTGCGGATGAGTTGCGGATGTTCTGAACAATGCTCAAGCTTGTGACATTCTCTTCAATGCTTTGTGTCGAGGAGTTCAACAAGATCAGCCGTCTTGAGAATGCAAAGAGATTTGGGATACTTTGGTGAAATGCGAAGGTCTGAGTCCGTGAAGGAATCAAAGCTAGATGTTCTTCAAGGTCGACTTGACAAGTTCAAGATGAAGGAAGGTGAAGAATTATTGAAATGTACTCTAGGCTTGCTCTCATCACCAATGAGATGGCAGGCTTAGGAAGTGAAGAAATGACCGACCGATTCATCATCAAGAAGATTCTCGAGCTTTGGATGGAAAGTATGACACCGTGTGCACTTTGATCCAAATGATGCCAAACTACAAAGATCTCAAGCCTACGAAGTCATTGGAAGAATTGTTGCTCATGAGATGACACTTAAAGATAAGGAAGAGCTTCACAACAAGTCAAGTGGTGCTTACAAAGCTGCAGTTGAAGCTCCCACATCCTCAAGTGACAAGCTAGTTTCCAATGAAGAGATAAGCCTAATGGTGAAGAACTTCAACAAATTCTACAAGAGTAGAAGCAAGGAAAGAAGCTCAAAGTCTAGATCATATGATGAAAAGAGATCTTCTAGTCGTGATCGAAGCTGCTACAATTGTGGAAGACCGGACACTACTCAAATGAGTGTTCGACTCCCCAAGAAGAGAGAAGAATCTCCAAGAAGAAGAAGCTCAAGAGAAGAGTCGCCTCGAAAAGAGAAGGAGTAGAGATGATCGTTATGAGCGAAGATCCTCTCGGAGAAGCAAGGATTAGGAAAGGAAAGACAAGTCATCAAGGAGCTACACAAGAAGAAAACATCAAGCTCATGTTGGTGAATGGGTTTCGGCTCCGACTCAACAATCACTCGAAAGAAGCTATCACTCCAACTCGAATCTGATCAAGATGAAGGTGTTGCGGTCTTGCTCTCGTGTCCTCCAACTCCAACTCCTATGACATATTTGATTCACCAAATGAGGGAATTGGAAGATGCTTCATGGCAAAAGGCCCCAAGGTATCACATCCTGAGTTTATTGACTTTGATAGTGATGAGGATGACTTGCTTGGTGAAGATGAGCTTTTACATGATAAATCTAGTGAGCTTAGTAATGATGAACATGCTAGTAGTCTTTATAGTCGAGAAGAGTCGAATGACAATGCTATGAAGGAGATTGAGCGTCTAACTAAAGAACTAAACACTCTTAAGTTAGCTCATGAAACAACTCAAGAAGATCATAGAGAGCTCCTAAGATCTCATGAGAAGCTACGCTTGAGAAGCTCAATCTAGAGCAAGAACATGAGTTTCTAAAAGCTATCAATGGCGATCTTGAAAGAAGAGTTCTTCATATCTTGCCAAGCGACTTCTCTTGTCTAATTTCTTGCCACCTATTAAAACTAAGCATGACAAGCATAAGAAAAATTCTTCATCTAGTAGTAACAATAATCATGCTAAATCAAATGTTGTTACTTCTAGTAATTCTCTTGATTCCACTAACAATGTTTCAAGCCAAGTTTCACTTGAGCAAGAAAATAGTCTATTGAAAGGGATTATAGAAAGGTGTCTACAAGAGTCTTCGGAAGCAAGAGCTTTGAGAAATTGTTACAAACAAGGAAGACACGGAAGAATCAAGGAATTGGTTTTGAGCGAAAGTTCAGCGCCGAAGGTGTTGAATGGGAAGAAAGGTCGATATCCTCCAAAGTTTGTCTCTCAAGAGAAGAAGTATGATCCTACTTCTTCAAATGAGGAACAAGCTCAAGATGACCTTCCACCACAAGACCACAAGCTAAAAGGCAAGGACAAGCTTCAAGAGGAGATTGATGCATTCATTGAAGCACCCAAGGCCATGGTCAAGTGGGTTCCCAAAGGCAACTTCAAGTTCTACTTGACAAGCTCAACTACTACCCCAAGGATTCCCATCAAGATGATGTGGATCGAAGAAGAAGAACTAGAGAGTTCTTGAGGTGACTCATAATATACTTCACTCACATTCATTTTGGCAAGGACTTGTGCAATCAACTTCCACATCTTGCACTAGTTCATGGAGTCACAAACCCTCATGTTGGTAAGTCAAGGGACAAGGTAATCATTGCTTTCATGGACATCATCTATTGTGTACTTCAATCTATGTCCATGGATATCCTTGTTTGTTCCTTGTGGGACTAACCCATGTAGGTATTGAAAGTGCCGAATCAAAGGATTGCTCCCAACTCTTGATGATCTTCATCAACATTGAGCATCCACATCTTCAACATCTACATGAAGTCTTCAACGACAACCCAAGGTTAGTTTGACCCTTTAAAGGGGTTCTCACATCAAGGGGAGCTTTGCTCTAAAGAAATGAGCTAAAGCATCTTCTAATGATGTGAACACATCAATGCTTTATGGAAAAGTGGTAACCCCACTTGTGCTTAAGCGATGAGTATGACCTATGATCAAATGTTCTCATTTGACTCCTAAATCAATATACTCATATATAGATGACCTAGTCATCGCCAAATTGTGTGCTAGTTGCTAGTGTTTTGTTTGTGCATGTTTGACACATATTTCATTTGCTATCTTATTGTGTGAGCATGTTGGATGCATGATTTTATCCATTCGAGGACATCCATTTGTTGCTTTGGTCTTTTGGTTTTCATTCTTTTGACCAAATGGATGGACAAGAATGCCTAAGTTCCTCCCTAGCTATCTATGCTTTCTTGTCTCAAACTCTATTCATGCTTATATCACAAACTTTGAACAAGACTTTTTGGACGAGACCGAGTGAGGAGCACTCGGACCACCGATCCGTCAAAAGCCTAACTTCCAAAACCTTCTAAGTACTTTCGGTCAAACCGATATACTCAAATCGGACGGACCGAAATCACTTGGATTGATCTAGGTTTTCACCTCGGTGAAACCGAGTTACAAATTCGGCGTGACGAAGTGTGTAGCTTCTGCGATTAACCATCTCGGTCCCACGAGTTTTCAACTTCGGTCCCACCGAAACCGAAGGTATATATACCCGAGGACAGCGCGCGTTGATTACTTCTTCAAAACGCTCTGCCCTCAAACCCTTCGCTGCCGTCGCCTTGGTCTCCGGATCGTCTCCGCCATCGCCTGTGCGCCCTCGCCGCGGGTCTCCATCGCCGTCAACGGTCTTTCTCATCGCGCCGTTGCCGCCGTAGTGAAGCTCCACCGCATTGGGTGAGTTTCATCCCTCTCGTGCTCCAACCGCTGATTCAATGCACGATAGGTGTTGTCAAGTTTCTTGCCAAGATTGAAATCTCCTATCCGGCCGTTTAGATCATAGAACAAAATTCGAGTAAAAATTTTAGGGTTAGGTTTCCGCGAACACATCTCGGTGTGACCGATTCGACATTCTCGGATGACCGATTTGGCCTCTGGTCATTACCTTTGCGTTTGGTTAAACCGAGTTGTGCCGTCGGTAAGACCGAAGTGAGGATTTAGTGAAACCCTAGTGCTCTCGGCTGGGCCGAAACCCATTTCGGTCCAACGAAAGTGGTGTATGTGGTGCATTTAGACACTTGGATTCACGAATTTATAGACTCGGTCGAGACCGACATGTATTACATGAAAACCTAAAACTAAAGTTTGAACTCATTCTTTTGCAAAATCCTCTGCGGTTTGTGATAACTCTTCTATTACGCCTATACCTATTCTATTCACGGGTTATCGGTCATATACGATGGAAGTAGCGGTCGAACAGTGCGAGTTGCGGTTGAGATTCTGAGGCGGTGACAAGTCGAGAAAAAGCAGTTTTTGGATGATGGAGAAAGCACTCCAAGTGGACTGCTGCAGCTGCCACGAGGGCGGGAGGAAGAGAATTACGATGAGGAGGATTGAGACTTTGTTGCGAGATGAGGAGATAACTTCTAAGCCAAAAAGGCAAGTGGTTGCCAAAAGGGCTATCAAGAAACAGTGATCAAAGAAAGGCACAAGCAAGGTAAAGAAATCCTTTGCTGCAAAAAGCTCGGCATGGAAGAAGAAACCTCCAGCAAGATCAAGAAAACTTCCAAGAGGAAGAGGCTAGTTCATGAAGAAGGCGATGATGATGATTACGATGAGGAAGCACCCGACCTCCTCGAAGCGAAGTTGATGGGAGATGCCATCGAGGCGGGAGCACCTCAAAAGCTAAGCCATCAGCTCAAGCAAAAGGCAGCCCAAGCCAAACCTGCTGCCAAGCCAAAGAAAGCTGTGAGAACATACACCTTGAGAGAAGAAGAAGGACAATGTGCCACTGCGAGAATCGGATGATGAGGCTCATGTTTCTTTGAAGCTTCGAGCGAAGCTGCGATTCATAATGATGCTCATCCTCGAGCTGAAAATATGAAGGAGAGAAAGGATAAAGGTCTCGAGGCTATGGAGCAAGTTGATCCATATGCCACCGGAGAAGGACAGCGATTGACCCAAGATTCCACACGAGAGCAACAAGACTTTTATGAGGCAGTGCTCATGGATAAGAAGCCAATTATTCTTGACACGGATATATGGTAGGAATACATCGGCGGTGAAAACCACGAGACTATTTCCCACATGTGCATGAAGCTTCCTTTGCTTGTGGGATTGCGAGTTTGTTGGTCGGTATTTGCTTGGAATGATGAGATGATCATGCGGTTCTATGCCACGCACACTTCTATCCGGATGGCGAAATTGTATGGATGTGAAAGAGCGGAGATTCCATTCAAGCTGTTGAAGAATGGAAGCGTTCTGAATGCACCGATTTCAAGGGAAGATGATGTTGATGTCTATGGCATTCGAAGAAAATCACGAGTCTATGAAGAACATGTACAATGAGGTAAATGAGAAGGATGTTGAGATATGGAAGCTTGGTTCGATCTATTATCTTGAGCGGTCTCCCAACCACCAACACCATTACGAGGCATACTTTGATGCCTAAGTCGAGAAGACCACCGCATGATAAGAGGTATTCTATCAACATCTGCACATTCTAGATCGAAGACACCTTTTAAGGTGATGGACACGATAGTAGAGACTATCAAGAGGGCGGACGAGACGAGAGAAGAGGTCGTGTGGGTTTGCTCCGCATATCCGGATGCTCATTAATGCCAAGTTTGTACGGACACCTACATGTTGGATAGACCCCACTTGCCACTGCAGCTGAACACGAGGATAATGAAGTTGTGATGGTGAGGATGCTCCCACATCTGTCGAAGGACATGCTAAGTCTGAAGCTGCCAAACAAGCTAAAGCTGAGAAGGAAGCGGCGACAAAGCCCAAGGCGTTGCGAACAACTTCTTGAAGCCACTCGGAGAATTGAGCTCGCTTTGGCCAGCATAGTGCGATCTCGGGAGAGCCTTGAGAGGATAGTTGAAGATAAGTTCCATGCTCTGGGGCGTCAAGTGGTGAAGTCAGGTCACCGTCAACAAGCTTGAGGCGGACATCGAGGAAGCTAAGAGGAAAAGCGAGAACTCATGAAGGAGATGGAAGGTGATCTAGTCGGGATGACTATGAGCAGCTGCTGCTTTGTGCCCTAAAGCCCGGATCATTGCTATTCTGTGGCAGACCCAGGCTACTACATCAGCACCTCCTACAGCTCCGTCGGTTCCGGCACCAGCTCGATATCCACTCCTCGGCTCCACAGACTTGGCGAAGCTTTGCGGAGATCAGCTATCTCCACTCCATCGGCGAGAGCAGGAGCCGCGGCCGAGTCCATAGCGACGATTAGCTCTATACCTTCGAACTTTTGGTAACTTGTTGCCAAAGGGAAAAGTGTATAGATCATAGGACTTCGAGAGAGAGTGCTCGTTTTTGCTCTTTCGTTTGCGGTTTTCCTTGAGATACTTTTGAGTTCTTTGAGACATTTCGTGTGTTTGATACTCGTTTGCTCGATCTTGATGAGTGCTTGATCATCTTGTGCTTAATGTGTGCTTGATGTTTATCATATTCCATTCATATCTTGTATGATCATTTACTCATGTCTTGGTGATTGGGTGCATGTTATTCATTCTTATCATTTTATGCGCTCCACCAAGATGTATGTGACATGGAAGAGTAACCCATGATCCTAATCGATTGTGCATTTGCATTCAAGCATAAATCTTAAATAATGCACAAATTTAGGGGAGCTCTTGCTTATCACATACTTCTCAAAGCGACGATGTTATTCATTGATTATATCATTTGTCGAAGCTTTGATCTATATGTTGTCATCAATTACCAAAAGGGGAGATTGAAAGTGCAACTAATCCCGGGTGGTTTTGGTAATTAATAACAACATATATATCATTGAACTAATCATTTCTTGAGAATATTTGAAAGTTCGATGATATGGGTATGGCAATGGTGATGATGTGGACCCCTCAAAATGCTAAGGAAAACATTGGCAAAAGCTCAAGACTCCATTTTTGGTTTAGTGATCCAAGATCACATTGAGTCCATAGGAAAGCCAATACTATTAAAGGGGATGAGGTTATGATGATGATCTGGTTGCTCTAAAGTGCTTAGTGATTTATCTCTCAAACTATCGACAATCTTTCATTCCAACATAAACCCATAAGTAATCTCGGTCCCACGATTCCAAACTCAGTCACACGAGATGAACCACCTCAGCCATATACCCAAACCCTAAAATTTGGATTTTCGATTCCAAACTCGGTCATACGAAATTGGTGTTGCCAAGCTTACGTAACATACGTACTCAAATCGGTGTCACGAGATGAGAAAATCGGTCCCACCAAGATTGGCAAACCCTAGACTTTGGAAGAATCGGACTAGCAGAGATTGTATTTTCGGTCCCAGAAAATCCCAACGTTCTAAGATTTGAACTTTCGGTCTCACCGAGTTGTCAACCGATCGACCGAGATTGGTCAAATGTGTGTAGCAGTTGGATTTTATGTGGAGGCTATAAATACCCTCCACCTCCTCTTCATTAGTGGAGAGCCATCGAGAAAGAACTACCACTCCTACCTTACATTTACGAGAAGAAAACTACCTACCCTTGTGTTGAGATCAAGTTGCTCCACTCCCACCATATGAAACTTGATTTCTAGCCTTCCCAAGTTGCTTTCCACTCAATCCTTTCTTCCACCACAGCCAAATCGGTGAGGAGAGTTGAGTGTTGGGGAGATTATCATTTGAAGCACAAGAGCAAGGTTCATCATCACCAACCCCATCTATTACCTTTTGGAGGTGGTGCCTCCTAGATTAGTTAGGTGTCACTTGGGAGCCTCCGTCATGATGTGGAGTTGAACCAAGGAGTTTGTAAGGGCAAGGAGATCGCCTACTTCGTGAAGATCTACCCGAGTAAGGCTAGTCCTCCGTGGGCGTAAGCCATGATGGCATAGACAAGGTTGCTTCTTCGTGGACCCTTAGTGGGTGGAGCCCTCCGTGGACTCTCATGGCCGTTACCCTCAGTGGGTTGAAGTCTCCATCAGCGTGGATTGGCGATAGCACCACCTATCGGAACCACGAGAAAAATCTCCGTGTCTCCAAATTGCGTTTGCTCTTCTCCACCTCTCATTTACTATCGTGCAATTTACTTTCCGCTGCCACAACTCTAGAATTGCATGTGTAGGGTGATACTTGACTTGGTTATCATTGTGAACTTGCTAGAATCTACTCAATCAAAAGCTAAGTTTTAAGTTGTCAAGTAGTCTAATCACCCCCCTCTAGACATACTTCGATCCTACAGTTCCTAAAATGATTTACCACTATCGTTTTAGGGTTATGCATTAGAGACAGCTGCATTCACTTTAAATAGGGCACCATCAAAATCTGTTGAGACAACGCCTTATGAACTGTGGTTTGGCAAGAAACCAAAGTTGTCATTTCTTAAAGTTTGGAGCTGCGATGCTTATGTGTAAAAGTTTCAACCTGATAAGCTCAAACCCAAATCGGAGAAGTGCGTCTTCATAGGATACCCAAAGAAAACTCTTGGGTACACCTTCTATCACAGATCCGAAGGCAAGATATTCGTTGCTAAGAATGGATCCTTTCTAGAAGGAGTTTCTCTCGAAAGAAGTGAGTGGTAGGAAAGTAGAACTTGATGAGGTAATTGTACCTTCTCCCGAATTGGAAAGTAGTTCATCACATAAATCAGTTCGATGATTCCTACACCAATTAGTGAGGAAGCTAAAGATGATGACCATGAAACTTGAGATCAAGTTACTCTGAACCTCGTGGGACCTCCAGTATGGTCCATACCAGAATAGTGCGGTAATCCAATTACGGAAGTCATGTTACTAGACCATGATGAACCTATGAACTATGAGGCGATGATGAGTCCAGATTTGTGAAATGGTGGAGGCCATGAAATCTAAGATAGGATCCATGTATGAGAACAAAGTGTGGACTTTGGTGGACTTGCCGATGGTTGGCAAGCCATAGAAAATAAATGGATCTTCAAGAGGAAGGCAGACTGATAGTAGTGTTACTATCTACAAAGATCGAATTATGCATAAAAGTTTTGACAAGTTCAAGGTGTTGAATACTATGAGATTTTCTCACTCGTGTTGATGCTTAAGTCTGTCCAGAATCATGTTAGCAATTGCCACATTTTATGAAATCGGCAAATGGATATCAAAATTGTATTCCTTAATGGATTTATTAAAAAGCGTTGTATCTAATGCTACGAGAAGGTTTTATCGGTCCTAAAGGTGCTAACAAAGTGTGCAAGCTCCGATGAACCATCATTGTACTGGTGAAAGCATCTCGGAGTTGGAATATACACCTTGATGAGTTGATCAAAGCATATAGTTTTATACAGACTTGTAGTGAAGCCTGTATTTACAAGAAAGTGAGTGGGAGCTCTGTATCATTTCTAATATTATCTGTGAATGACATATTGTTGATTGGAAATAATATAGAACTTCTGGATAGCATAAAGGAATACTTGAATAAGAGTTTTTCAATAAAAGACCTCGGTGAAAGCTGCTTACATATTGGGCATCAAGATCAATAGAGATAGATCAAGACGCTTAATTGGACTTTCACAAAGCACATACCTTGGTAAAGTTTTTTGAAGAAAGTTCAAAATGGATCAGTCAAAGAAAGTGTTCTTGCCTGTATTACAAGGTGTAAAGTTGAGTAAGACTCAAAGCCCGACCACGGCAGAAAATAGAAAGAGAATGAAAGTAATTCCCTATGCCACAGTCATAAGTTCTATAACGTATGTCGTGATGTGTACCAGACCTATTGTGTACCTTGCCATGAGTTTTGGCAAGGGGCTACAATAGTGATCTAAGAGTAGATCATTGGACAACAGTCAAAATTATCCTTAGTAGAATAAGGACATATTTCTCAATTATGGAAGTGATAAAAGAGATCATCGTAAAGTGTTACGTTGATGCAAGCTTTTACACCGATCCAGATGACTCTCAGTCTCAATCTGGATACATATAGAAAGTGGGAGCAATTAGCTAGAGTAGCTCCATGCAGAGCATTGTAGACATAAAATATTTGCAAAATACATACGGCTTTGAATGTGACAGACCCATTGACTAAACTTCTCTCACAAGCAAAATATGATCACGCCTTAGTACTCTTTGGGTGTTAATCACATAGCGATGTGAACTAGATTATTGACTCTAGTAAACTCTTAGCGTGTTGATCACATGTGATGTGAACTATGGGTGTTAATCACATCTGAGATGTGAATATTGGTGTTAAAACACATGGTGATGTGAACTAGATTATTGACTCTAGTAAAAGTGGGAGGCCCAGAAGGAAATATGCCCTCTGAGGCAATAATTTAGTTGTTATTTATATTTCCTTATATCATGATAAATGTTTGTTATTCATGCTAGAATTGTATTAACAGGAAACTTAGTACATGTGTGAATACATAGACAAGCAGTGTCACTAGCATCCCTCTACTTGACTAGCTCGTTGAATCAAAGATGGTTAAGTTTCTAGCCATAGACATAAGTTGTCATTTGATTAGCGGGATCACATGATTAGAGAATGATGTGATTGACTTGACCCATTCCGTTAACCTTTTTGATCATTTAGTTTGTTGCTATTGCTTTCTTCATGACTTATACATGTTCCTATGACTATGAGATTATGCAACTCCGAATACGGAGGAACACTTTGTGTGCTACCAAGCGTCACAACATAAGCGGGTGATTATAAAGGTGCTCTCTGGTGTCTCCGATGGTGTTTGTTGAGTTGGCATAGATCGAGATTAGGATTTGTCCTCCGATTATCGGAGAGGTATCTACTGCCCTCTCGGTAATGCACATCACTATAAGCCTTGCAAGCAATGTGACTAATGAGTTAGTTCTGGGATGATGCATTATGGAGCAGTAAAGACTTGCGATAATGAGATTGAACTAGGTATTGAGATACCGGCGTTCCAATCTCGAGCAATAACATACACTACTAGAAAGGCCTATAGATAATATGGACATTAATGGCGCACCAGATGTAGTGCGCCACTACTATGGCGATGGCGCTGCGTGTTGGTGCGCCATTAGTGTGATGGACACTAATGGCGCACCACACCCTGATCGCCACTACTAACAAACTTTTTATTTTTCCAAAACTAGTAATGGCGCACCAGGCACGATGTGCCATTACTAGTTTAACTAATAATGGCACCACTCACCCGTGCGCCACTACTAACATTTTTTACTTTTTCTCATAACTAGTAATGGCGCACCGGTGTATAGTGCGCCATTACTGAATTCAAACTAATAATGGCGCACCACACATACGGTGCACCACTACTAACATTTTTTTGCAAAACTAGTAATGGCGCACCACCTAGCAGTGCGCCATTAGTAACTTTCGAGGTTACTAATGGTGCATTTGTAGGTGGTGCGCCATATATCTGAGACCCGGCTAGATATTTTGGATAGCCACCTACCACTCACTTTCCCCTTCATTCTCTCCACCACCTCCTCCAAGCTTGTCTCGGCTTCCTCCTCCTCCTCACCTCATTTTCACCATAGATTCATCCAAATTAAGTGGTTAAATTACCTTTTTTGATAGGTAAGTAAGGAAAGCTTTCTTTATGTTGTAGATCTACTTTTTCTCCCTCAACAACGTGCACATGCACTTTTATGGCCTCGCTAGATTTATCTATGTTTGTGGTGCTGCATATGTTTGTGGTGTTGCATATATGTTTGTGTTTGCGGTACGAGTATTTGAAATCGATAGTTGCCAATATTTTGTGGAATGTTGATTCATTTCCGTTTGGTGAAATTGGCACTATGCATTCATTTTAGTCTATTTTTAGGCAAAGTCATGCCAAATTTTTCTTGGTTCTAAAATATCGTTTTGCTCTACCCATGACGACCATAGTCCATACGATGACCGAAGGCATCGTGAATAGGTTTGAGCTCATGAAGGCGAGATGCTTCAAAAGAGCGAGAAGGAGATAAGATATACGTATAGAAAATGCAAGTGAGGAGCCTTATGGACCCGTTCCGTGCAGGTGTGGGACCACCTACTCTTGCGTGGTTTCATGGATGGCTATCGGTGGCAAGGTGATGAAGATGATTATGAAGTCGTCCATGGGGGCGGGCAAGAAATGAGGAAGGCGACAAGACAACATGGCGAGGTGGCGAGAAGATGAAGAATCTCGGGACATGATCACAAAGTAGATCGATTACAGTCATCATGTAGAAGATGTCGGACATGATGATGAGGAAGATGCGAGAAGGCGGACAAAGGGCATGATCATGAAGATGAAGATGCGGAGTGAGCGATGATGGACCATCGATGGGCTGGGTGTAGGACCCTCATATTCAAGAGTTGCTTCTCAAGCGGGGCGGATAACGTGGAAACTGCCGCCCAAGAAAGCCAAGCTGGATCAACTAGAGATGAACACGGTTACTCCATTGTGTGAAGGATGCAGGCCCAAGGATACCCGCTTTGAAAATGCGCTCATGGCTCACGGAGATGAAGGTAAAACACAAAATGACCGGCGCGTGCCGGCGAGAACATGTCATTCTCGCATGAGCGTCTTTCCAAGGAAACAAGTGCCCGACCAGTTTAGAGGCGAAGAAAATCGTGTGTCCTCTGGATTTACCGCGTGAAATACCATGTGTGCATGAACAATTGCATCATTTATTGGGATGATCACGTGGAGTCTACCATATGTCGGTGTCTTGGCGTCCTCGATACAAGAAGAGGAAAAAGCTCCTCGAAAAGTGGTGTGGTACTTTCCGATCACTCCTAAATCTGCAGCGGTATTTCACGGACCCTAAGGTAGCAAAGCTCCTGCGTTGTACGCCGATAGGAAGGAGAAAGAAGCGAAGATGGCGCAAATGATCGGGAGATAAATAAAAAGACAAGATGTTGAGTCACCCTAAGGATGCGAGCGATGTAGCGTTGAACTTGAACACCCGAATTTGGGAGCGATCCAAGGAACATCATCTTTGGCGCGAGCACCGATGGAGTCAATTCGTTTGGCAGCGAGAGCACACACATAGCACGGCTTTGTGTTTGTGTGGATGTACAACCTTCCCCAGGTTGTGTATGAAGAGGAAGTACATTCACATGAGTATGCTAATTGAAGGGCGAAACAACCAAGGAATGACATCAATCATATCTGGGGCTCTTTGAAGAGGAGCTAGACATCTTTGTGGAAGCGGCCAATCGTGGGGCCAGCTGCGGAGAAAGAATATTTCCCTATGAGGCCGCTTTGCTCACGGCGGTGCAAGACAATGCAGGTTCACGGATATGTCGCGGGGCAGGTGGTCCGCAGTTTTACTGGATGCATCGGTGCATGGATGACTGGCGTATCGCCAGACTAGATAGAGATCCAGGTCTTGGCTGTGTTCATGGGACGCCGAAGGTGGCTTGACGATGACTCATGGAGAAGCATGAGGATCTGTTCGATGGTGAAACCGAACCCGAAGGCGCCAGCGTCGAGGCGGCGAGAAATAGGCGAGTGTTGAAAAATTGGAAAGATTGCCCACTACGGGAAAGAAGCAAAAGGCGCGAGCCGATAAAAGCGAAAAGGTACAGGCAGCTGCTGAAGGTATGGAAAACTAGGTCATTTTCTAGGACTTGCCGTCTTGGAAGATCCATCGTGTGCCCACAGCCTTGATGTCATGCATATCACGAAGAATGTGTGCGAGAGTGCGCTTGGTACCCTGCTCAACATGCTAGAGGGCCAAAGATGGGTCGAAAGCAAGGCGAGTTGAAATCAATGGGCATCGGGGAGGAGCTTCACGCTAATGATGATGATGGGCGACGGGACCACGAAAAGTCGTCGCCAAAGGCAAAAAGGCCAAGAAGGCTGAAATGACTTCCCTCGCGTGCTTCACTCTAAGTCGAGGAAGCGGATCGATCAGTTTTCACCTGCCTCGTGGGAGTAAAACTTCCTTCTGATTCTGTGGGGAAGATAGCGAGATACCTAGACTCGGTGAAGTAGAAGTTCAGCGGGATGAAGTCTCACGGTATCACGTGTTGATGGCGCGAGATACTTCGGTTGCAATCTGTGGGATCATGGGCCGCGCGTCCATGAAAGCGCTATTTGGCCTATGCAACTTTTGGCGTCATCTCTCAAAAGTCGGTTGGCGTGAGGCAACTCAAAAGGCTACAGGAAGAGATCGTGGTGATACTATGTGAGCTTGAGATGTACTTCCTGCCCGCATTCTTTGATGTTATGGTGCATCTGCTGGTCCATATCATGGAGCATATCATCAACTTCGGGCGGCGTTCTGCACGGCATGATGCGTTCGAAAGGATGAATGGTGTCATCAAAGGATCGTTCGCAACATGTCACGTCGAGAGGAAGCATAGCGGGGGCTTTCGACGAAGAGTGCATCTCCTCTTGCCGCAATTATTTAGGCATCGAGAACCCGTTGGTCGCCCATCAGCGAGGCACCTCGGCGGGCTCGCTTGGATGGGGTCACCGTGAGGTCGCCGCGAAATGCATGTCGACCGAGGATCACTCGTCGACTTTGAAAAAGCGAACCTAGTCACGCTACAACACATAGATGTAGTCGATCCTTGGGTGGTAGAGCACAAAACCATTATTGAGAAGGCGTACAATGACCAAGGCCAGCGAGAGGGCGGACGGAGATATAATCAAAGAGCACAACTCATGTTTCAGCGTTGGTTCAAGCATAAGCACGTCGTACCCTTTACATGAGGATTCTTCCACGGAAGAACAACTCATATTAAGCCTTGTCATAGGCGCCGAGCACAACTTGGTGACATATGAGGCATCACGATATCAATGGCTACATTCTACACCAAGGAAAGGACATGAAGGCGATGGTTATCGAACTCCGGGTAATGATGGAATCCTACACGGTAGCGACAGGGGCGGATACTACGGAAGGATCGAGAAGATCAGGGAGCTGAGCTATCTTTGGAGAGAAGGTCCGATGTTCCGTGTCGAGATGGGCCAAGCGTCCTAAAGAAGACGGTATTTCACCACCATGGTTATACCTAAAGCCAAATCCAAGACCCGCGAGCATAAGCATACGCGAAAAATGAGCCGTGGTCGGCTTCCCAAATGAACCAATGATTCTTCATTACCGACCATAAAAGCCTGTCATGTTGTCGTGAGGAGAGCGAAAGGAAGATCATCGGAATGGATGGAGTCGCCAATGAGCAAGACTTGACAAATGCGGCGACCGAAGATGGAACATGGCGGCAGCGATGAAATGCGAGCATACACCACAAGAAGAAGCAGGACCACCCTACCTAAAGGACATCCGTTCAAGAGAAGAACTCCATTTGCGAAAAATAAGGGCAAGAAGATTGTGAACACATAGCTAGCTAAGATCGATTGTATTTAAATTATAGCCTTCATTTCTTGATTGTATTTCGACACTTCGAAATGATATTTCTTCTGTTCTAGTCCTCATGAATATTGAATTTGTTAATATTTTTTGAACTCATGAATATTTTTAAATTTCATGGGCACTTTTTGAATTCATGAATATTTTTGCAAATTTGATGATATTTTTTCATATTCATAAATGGTTTACCAATTCACAAATGAATGCAACTAAAAATCCAAAAAAACAAATTGATGATATTTTTAAATAACAAATTTGATGATATTTTCAATTAAAATATAAAAAACAAATTTGATGATATTTTCAAAAAAACAAATGTCAGGACCCCGACTCAATGCCACATCGATCTAGCATGTAACACCTCATATCACTTTGCGGCCTCACGCACGGTATCCCCACGGGTGTCGCCTTACCTTTGCAGGGACCGTTTAGCCTTTTGGCTGCGTATATGATAGTGTCGCTAGCATCCATATGATAAGAGCCGGGCTGACATGGCTGGTTGTGAACCCAAAGTGGCACTAACTTACGAGGGAGGCATACATGACCCAACAACGAGCGTGTCGGTCATCATGCAGAGTGAATCCGGGTTGTAGCAAGCTGGGCTAGCGGACTTGATGGCCGGGCTGTGGCGGGCTAACAGGACTCCAGTAGACACCGCGTGACATTTCTCGAAGGACGGACACGAGGAGCGAAGAAGGACACATGCCGCCAGCCTAAGTGTTAGGAGGCGTAGCAAGCTACCGGGGCTCGTGGAAGCACTAGGAGACATTTCCCGTGAGAGGCTACTAGAATAAACAACTAGATAGTCAGATCCACACATAGCAATACACATTACATGTCGGGGTTGGGTGCGACATATGCCAAGAATGGCTTATCATGGTGGGGCAGTAGAGCGTCGCGGTGCACAGAAGCAGGATAAAGGCTGAGACATGCCTGCCGTGAATCTTACCCGGCTTGGGGCTCTCGGGAGATAACACCCCTCTTGCTACTCTGCGGGGTCTCCGCATGGTCACTAAAACAAGGTGACTACAATGGTGCTCTGGAGGCTGTGTCGGGGCGGCGAGGAGAGAGCAAGGCTAGTTCTCTCCTTCACAGGCTATGTGGTCTATCTCTATCAAGGTCCGAACCCTTTGCATGGGTGCCGGGGGTTTATATAGGCCTACCCCGAGGATACAATGGTAATCGGCTGAGCACGGGTCCCAGCCGTCTGTCTCTCATGCTTAGTTGTCCTTCCTTGGCTTCTAGGGCCGCCGGTTGGTGGGTCCATTGAGCAGGCCCGATCTTGTCTGGCGCTCGATGTGAGCTTGGTCGTGGTCATAGCTTAGCATCTGCCGTCGTCTATCGGCGATCCTTCTCGCCATTCCCCATCAATCTGGTTAATGGCTTGTGGAGCCACGGAGAGGACGGCCGACTCGAGGCGGACTCCTGAGGCCATCTTGGCGCTCTGGCGCCTTGATCCACCAGCAGGCGGCCCATGATCTTGAGCCGTCTGGGCGGTGTCATGGGCATAGTCGTCGTGCCTGCGTGGCTGAGTCGGCGCGAGCATGGCAGCGATGTCGCGCCTCGCGGAGATCTTCGGCGATCAGCTCACTTGTAGCCATGCCAGCCCTAAACAAGGAGGTCGGCCACATCGTGACCGTACTCCGCATCGGGCTTCGTGAAGTGTCATGGGCCGACTCCCATAGTCGGCCTCTCTGGAGGTCGCCAGCTTGGAGTCGGCTTGCCTTGGAGTCGTCATCGGGGACTTGGCTTCTCTGGAGGTCGCCAGCTGGGACTCGGCCTCTCTGGAGGTTGCTAGCTGGTACTCGGCTAATGGGGCGCGGCCTGCCCCGATGTCTTGAAAGATCTAGGGTCCCGGGTCAGCCTACCCGTGGCCCATTACTCCGACAGTAGTCCCCGAAGCTGGTGAAGCCCTGCGGACGCCGCCTCGTGGGGCTTCAACAGTTTCAAACTTCCCAGCGCAGACTCTGAGACTCGGCCGTCGTCTTCTTTTTGGCCGACTTGCTGAAGTCGGATTCGTTCAGCGAGGGGTCGCCGTTGGTAAGTCGTGGCTGGAAATCAGGCGGCGTATTGGATACACTTCCCTGCCGCCATCGAGGCGGTCCTATCGCATGGCGCCATGTGGGGAGGATAGTCTACTCAACCCGCAGCGATGGGGCGAGCCGTCGGCGAGGACCCGCCACTACGCGCCTCGGCATCGAGCGGATCAGCTGCGATCATGAGCGGTTGGCTTCCCCGTCGTTACTTGCTCGCGGTATAACCGTGGGAATAAATCGTCAAGCGGCGTGGGGCTTGCGCGATTAATCCCATGCCGCCCCTCGGCTCCTCGCCCAGGGGCTATAAATAAGCGAAGGAGCAGAGGCGGCCTTTGCGTGCATCCTCTCCCCACTCTCTGCCTTCTCTTCTCCCTCCGCCCGAGCAAAAGCAGCTCTCACCAGCGATGAGTTCTTCCTCCGCCCGGCCCCCCCCCAGCTCCGGCGTGTGGGGCGGTTGAGTGTGGGCGGAACATATCGAGTTCCTCCGCCCGGACCGCCGTCTCCCAGTGCGGACCTCGTGCGCGCCCGTCCCAGCGCCCGGCGGAGAGACTCGGCCAGCGCGGAGGAGGCGGCGGGTCGTCTTCCTTCGCACCTCATCGCTTGGAGCTGCCCGTGGCGGTTTCTTCCGCTCGTTCCTGGAGTTCCACAACCTTCAGCCGCACCACCTTACTCCAAGTGCGGTGGTGTTGCTCTCCGCCTTCACCACTCTGTGCGAAGGTTTCCTCGGTGTTCTCCCCACCCTCGAGTTGTGAGGAGAATTCTTCTCTTCGAAGCTTGGCACGCAGGCTGCCGGCACACCGACTCAGTGCGGCACCTACATCGCGGTGCGGTGTTCGACGGCCGACAACCCTTTTCCTCCCATCTCGCTGATAAAGTCGGTGAAGATGTGGCAGCGCTCCTACTTCTATGTGAAGAACCTCTCCACCGGCAATGGCCCAGGTCAACTGCCGCCCTTCAGCCCGGCCCCACGGTGGGAGGCTCCCGGTGGTCTCATCGGACCAAGTCGTGACTCCCTCGGGAGCGCCGCCCGTGGCGCGACTCGAGTCTGCTGCTGATCGGAGGCCTCGTCGGATCCGACCTTGCCCACCGTGGTGGCGCAAAATCCTCCGCTTCAAGGCGGCCTCACCTAATCTGTCGGATGGCGGCCACCACGACCAGTCGGATGTGCACCAAGGAGATGCCCAGGTGGTGAGCAGTGAACCACATCGCTGCTGCGAGTTCACGGAGGGTGGCAGTTGACAGGAGGCCGTGCTCATGCGACAACCCCCTCCGGTGGTAAGTCGCATCTTTATGTAGTTTGGTCTTCTTTGCGGCCGACTCGGCTTCTAATTCTTGTTGGTTTCTTGGGTAGAACCCCTCATGGAGCCTGCAGCGGCGCGCGAAGAGCCCGCGACTCGTCCCGGACCACGAGGATAGCGGCGTTGGCGACCCGACTTGCGGCGGCGGCATTGGAGGCGGCGCGGCGCGCGAAAAGAAAGAAGCGAGCAATGGCTTCAGGCCCTCGGCCACCCGCCCGGCCTTTGAAGATAGGCTTGCTGAGGATGTCGTCCCACCACCACCAGCGAGGCAGCCACTCCGGCCAAAGCGGCGCGAAAAGCGTCCGCCGGGCAGCGCGCCGGCAGCAAGCGAAGAAGTTCAAAGAATGCGGCGCGACCAAGCGGGAGGAGGCGGCGAAAACCAACGCTTCGAAGGGAAGTGAGAAGCGCCGCTAGTTTCAGCGTAAGTCTTTCGCTCTTTTATTTTCCTTTGTTGGATCTTGTCAGGAGTCTTCTTTGATTTTCCTCCGCTCTTCTCCAGCCCCCTCTCTCTTGAGAGTCGCCGTCCCCTACATTATGGAATTCGGTAGAGGCGTCCACCAACACCGGTAGTCGATCCGCCGCCGACCTTCCGGGCGATGGAAGCGAGCAGCGTGGGAGAAGCCTTGACGAGGAGGAGGCCGACCACTGGCGAAAGCGCGGTAGCGAAGGTGGCATAGCCTTCGAAAAAAGCTGGAGGCGAAGCCGCCGCCAGCGTGGCAGCGTCTTGAGGAGGCATGCGTCGCCGATCGGTGATGCTCGTCCCTCCGTTGTCGTCGGCGCCGCCGGCTCCGGAGTTCACGGGGCAGACCAAAGAGGTCGGCACCGAGAACCCCCTCGTGGAGGAGGGCGGTGAGGCTTCAGGCTCGGACACCCTTGCGCCGCCTCCGCCGCCTCCGCCACCGTCTGGGAGGCCGCACGGCAAACAGCCAGTGGGCCAGTCGGTTCCGTCGATCGCGGACGAGGCCGAGGCGCGGCTGCTTCTTCAAAATCGCCCGCGCCAGTACCGCGCCCGGCTTGAAGGGCGACCTCGAGCGAGTCTGGGCGTCGAGGCCTCTGTCTGCGCCCACGGGTGGTTCTTGCGAGGCGGCACCGACCCGCTAAACCAAAAGCGCTCTGGGCGTCCAGCGAAGCTGCTGCAGAAGCAGCGCCCTCAAGTCTGCACCGAGGCGCATCTCGGCGTCGCGGACATCCGTCAATCGTTTCCTTCTTCTTTTTTGATTCATGTCTTCTGAAAGTGCAACTAATCCCGGGTGGTTTTGGTAATTAATAACAACATATATATCATTGAACTAATAACTTCTTGAGTATCATTTGAAAGTTCATTGATATGGGTATGTAATATTGAAGATGTGGACCCCTCAAAATGCTAAGGAAAACATTGGCAAAAGCTCAAGACTCCATTTTGGTTTAGTGATCCAAGATCACATTGAGTCCATAGGAAAGCCAATACTATTAAAGGGGATGAGGTTATGATGATGATCTGGTTGCTCAAAGTGCTTAGTGATCTATCTCCCAAACTATCGGCAATCTTTCATTCCAACATATACTCATAAGTAATCTCGGTCCCACCGATTCCATAAACTCAGTCTGCGAGATGAACCACCTCAGCCATATAGCCAAACCCTAGTAATTTGGATTTTCCGATTCCAAACTCGATCTCACGAAACTAGTGTTGCCAAGCACGTAACATACGTCATCATATCGGTGTCACGAGATGATAAAATCGATCCCACGAGATTGGCAAACCCTAGTCTTTGGAAGAATCGGACTAGCAAGATTGTATTTTCGGTCCCACGAAAATCCCAGCGTTCTAAGATTTGAACTTTCGGTCTCACCGAGTTGTCAACTTCGGTCGTGAGATTGGTCAAATGTGTATAGCAGTTGGATTTTATGTGGAGGCTATAAATACCCTCCACCTCCTCTTCATTAGTGGAAGAGCCATCGAAAGAACTACCACTCCTACCTTACATTTACGAAAAAACTACCTACCCTTGTGTTGAGATCAAGTTGCCCCACTCCCACCATATGAAACTTGATTTCTAGCCTTCCCAAGTTGCTTTCCACTCAATCCTTTCTTCCACCACAGCCAAATCGGTGAGGAGAGTTGAGTGTTGGGGAGATTATCATTTGAAGCACAAGAGCAAGGAGTTCATCATCACCAACACCATCTATTACCTTTTGGAGGTGGTGCCTCCTAGATTGGTTAGGTGTGGCTTGGGAGCCTCCGTCAAGATGTGGAGTTGAACCAAGAAGTTTGTAAGGGCAAGGAGATCGCCTACTTCGTGAAGATCTACCCGAGTAAGGCTAGTCCTCCGTGGGCGTATGCCATGATGGCATAGACAAGGTTGCTTCTTCGTGGACCCTTAGTGGGTGGAGCCCTCCGTGGACTCTCATGGCCGTTACCCTCCGTGGGTTGAAGTCTCCATCAGCGTGGATTGTGATAGCACCACCTATCGGAACCACGAGAAAAAATCTCCGTGTCTCCAACTTGCGTTTGCTCTTCTCCACCTCTCTTTACTACATGTGCAATTTACTTTCCGCTGCCATTACTCTAGAATTGCATGTGTAGGGTGATACTTGACTTGATCATCATTGTGAACTTGCTTAAAACTTGTCCTAATCAAAAGGCTAAACTTTTAAATTGTCAAGTAGTCTAATCACCCCCCTCTAGACATACTTCGATCCTACAAGTGGTATCGAGCTTTGGTCTCCATTGGATTGGTTTCCATTGCATTGGACTCCATAAGCTTGGTTTCACAACCTAGGAGAGTATGGCGTCTAGTGAGGTAATTTTAAATGAGGTCCTTACTTTGATGGTTCAAATTTTGCTAGTTGGAAGCATAAAATGAAAATGCATATTCTTGGACATAACCTGCGCATGGGGCATTATTTGTGTTGGCTTGCAAGGTGAGTTCTTGAGGAAGAAAAGTTCGGATCATGAAGCTACTGCGGATGAATTGCGGATGTTGCAAAACAATGCTCAAGCTTGTGACATTCTCTTCAATGCTTTGTGTCTGAGGAGTTCAATAAAATCAGCCGTCTTGAGAATGCAAAGAGATTTGGGATACTTTGGTGAAATGCAGAAGGTACGAGTCCGTGAAGGAATCAAAGCTAGATGTTCTTCAAGGTCGACTTGACAAGTTCAAGATGAAGGAAGGTGAAGAATTATTGAAATGTACTCTAGGCTTGCTCTCATCACAAATGAGATTGCCGGCTTAGGAAGCGAAGAAATGACCGACCGATTCATCATCAAGAAGATTCTCGAGCTTTGGATGGAAAGTATGACACCGTGTGCACTTTGATCCAAATGATGCCAAACTACAAGAATCTCAAGCCTACGAAGTCATTGGAAGAATTGTTGCTCATGAGATGACACTTAAAGATAAGGAAGAGCTTCACAACAAGTCAAGTGGTGCTTACAAAGCTACAGTTGAAGCTCCACAACCTCAAGTGACAAGCTAGTTTCCAATGAAGAGATAAGCCTAATGGTGAAGAACTTCAACAAATTCTACAAGAGTAGAAGCAAGGAAAGAAGCTCAAAGTCTAGATCATATGATGAAAAGAGATCTTCTAGTCGTGATCGAAGCTGCTACAATTGTGGAAGACCGGACACTACTCAAATGAGTGCTCGGCTCCCCACAAGAGAGAAGAGTCTCCAAGAAGAAGAAGCTCAAGAGAAGAGTCGCCTCGAAAGAGAGAAGGAGTAGAGATGATCGTTATGAGCGAAGATCCTCTCGGAGAAGCAAGGATTAGGAGAGGAAAGACAAGTCATCAAGGAGCTACACAAGAAGAAAACATCAAGCTCATGTTGGTGAATGGGTCTCGGCTCCGACTCAGACAATCACTCGAAAGAAGCTATCACTCCAACTCGAATCTGATCAAGATGAAGGTGTTGCGGTCTTGCTCTCGTATCCTCCAACTCCAACTCCTATGACATATTTGATTCACCAAATGAGGAATTGGAAGATGCTCCATGGCTAAAGGCCCCAAGGTATCACATCCTGAATTTATTGACTTTGATAGTGATGAGGATGACTTGCTTGGTGAAGATGAGCTTTTACATGACAAATCTAGTGAGCCTAGTAATGATGAACATGCTAGTAGTCTTTATAGTCGAGAAGAGTAGAATGACAATGCTATGAAGGAGATTGAGCGTCTAACTAAAGAACTAAACACTCTTAAGTTAGCTCATGAAACAACTCAAGAAGATCATAGAGAGCTCCTAAGATCTCATCAGAAGCTACGCTTCAAGAAGCTCAATCTAGAGCAAGAACATGAGTTTCTAAAAGCTATCAATGACGATCTTCGAAAGAAGAGTTCTTCATATCTTGCCAAACGACTTCTCTTGTCTAATTTCTTGCCACCTATTAAAACTAAGCATGACAAGCATAAGAAAAATTCTTCATCTAGAAGTAACATAAGTGGTTCTAGTAATTCTCTTGATTCCACTAACAATGTTTCAAGCCAAGTTTCACTTGAGCAAGAAAATAGTTTATTGAAAGGGATTATAGAAAGGTGTCTACAAGAGCCTTGCGGAAGCAAGAACTTTGAGAAATTGTTACTTAAGCAAGGAAGGCACCGGAAGAATCAAGGAATTAGTTTTGGCGAAAGTTCAGCGCGAGGGTGTTGAATGGGAAGAAGGTCAATATCCCACTCCAAAGTTTGTTTCTCAAAAGGAAGTATGATCCTACTTCTTCCAACGTGGAACAAGCTCAAGATGACCTTCCACCACAAGACCACAAGCTAAAAGGCAAGGACAAGCTTCAAGAGGAGATTGATGCATTTATTGAAGCACCTAAGGCCATGGTCAAGTGGGTTCCCTAGGAAACTTCAAGTTCTACTTTGACAAGCTCAACTACTACCCCAAGGATTCCCATCAAGATGATGTGGATCGAAGAAGAAGAACTAGAGAGTTCTTGAGGTGACTCCGCCAACATACTTCACTCACATTCATTTTGGCAAGAACTTGTGCAATCAACTTCCACATCTTGCACTAGTTCATGGAGTCACAAACCCTCTTGTTGGTAAGTCAAGGGACAAGGTAATCATTGCATTCATGGACATCATCTTTGTGAACTTCAATCTATGTCCATGGATATCCTTGTTTGTTCCTTGTGGGACTAACCCATGTAGGTATTGAAAGTGCCGAATCAAAGGATTGCTCCCAACTCTTGATGATCTTCATCAACATTGAGCATCCACATCTTCAACATCTACATGAAGTCTTCTCGACAACCCAAGGTTAGTTTGACCCTTTAAAGGGGTTCTCACATCAAGGGGAGCTTTGCTCTAAAGATTTTAGCTAAAGCATCTTCAAATGATGTGAACACATTAATGCTTTATGTAAAAGTGGTAACCCCACTTGTGCTTAAGCGATGAGTATGACCTATGATCAAATGTTCTCATTTGACTCCTAAATCAATATACTCATATATAGATGACCTAGTCATCGACAAAATGTGTGATAGTAGCTAGTGTGTTGTTTGTGCATGTTTGACACATATTTCATTTGCTATCTTATTGTGTGAGCATGTTGGATGCATGATTTTATCCATTCAAGGACATCCATTTGTTGCTTTGGTCTTTTGGATTTTCTTTTTGACCAAATGGATGGACAAGAATGCCTAAGTTCCTCCTAGCTATCTATGTTTTCTTGTCTCAAACTCTATTCATGCTCATATCACAAACTTTGGACAAGTCTTTTTGGACGGACCAGAGTGAGGAGCACTTTCGGGCCACCGATCCGTCAAAACTTAACTTCCAAAACCTTCTAAGTATTTTGGTCAAACCAATCTACTCAAATCAGACGGACCGAAAGCACTTGGATTGATCTAGGTTTTCACCTCGGTGAAACCGAGTTACAAATTCGGCGTGACGAAGTGTGTAGCTTGCGATTAACCATCTCGGTGCCACGAGTTTTCAACTCGGTCCCACCGACAACAAGGTATATATATACGAGGGCAGCGTGCGTTGATTCTTTCTTCAAAGCGTCTACCCCCAAACCCTTGCTGCCGTCGCCGTGGTCTCCGGATCGTCTCCGTGCGTAAACATGCGCCCTCGCCGCGAGTCTCCGTCGCTGTCAGCGGTCGATCTCTCCGCGCCGTTGCCGCCGTGAAAACTCCACCAAGTTAGGGTGAGTTTGATCCTCTCATGTTCAACCTCCGATTCAATACGATTGGTTTGCCTAGCTTCTTGCCACGATTGAGATCTTCCTATCCAGCAGATTTGTTCTTAGAGCGAATTGAGTAAAAGTTTTAGGGTTAGGTTTCCGCGAACACATCTCGGTGTGACCGATTCTACATTCTCGGATGACCGATTTGGCCTCTGGCCATTACCTTTGCACTTTTCGGTCCAACGAGTTGTGCAAATCGGTAAGACGAAATGAGAATTTAGTGAAACCCTAGTGTTCTCGGCTGAGGCGAAACCCATTTCGGTCCAACGAAAGTGGTGTGAATGGTTACTGTTTAGACACATCGGATTCACCAAATTTTAGACTCGGTCGGACCGAAATGCATTCATGAAAACCTAAAACTGAAATTTGAACTCATTCTTTTGAAAATCTTCTGCGGTTTGTGATAACTCTTCTATTACGCCTATACCTTATCTATTCACGGGTTGTCGGCCATATCGGATGCGAGTGACAGCCGAACAGTCTGAATCTCCAATTGCTGAAATTCGAGGCGGGCACTAGTCACGAAGCCGGCACTTTTCGATGATGGTGAGAGGAGCACACCAAGTGGTTTGCCTCCTGCTTCCACCAAGGCGGGAAGAAGAAATTCGATGAAGAGGATTACGACTTTGTTCTTGAGGAAGAGATCACATCTAAGCCTAAGAGGAAAGTGGTTGCCAAAAGAGCATCAAGGGCGACAAACAAAAAAGGCACCGACAAGGTGAAGAAGTCCACAGTTGCTAAGAAGCTGAGCATGGAAGAAGAAACTTGAGCAAAGTGAAGAAAACTTCCAAGAGGAAGAGGATTGTGCATGATGAAGCGGCGATGATGATTACGATGAGGAAGCACCTCGGCCTCCTCGAAGCCTAAGTTGATGGGAGATGCCATCAGGCAGGAGCACCTACAAAGTCTAAGCCATCAGCTCCGGCAAAGGCAGCTCAAGCCAAGCTGCTTGCCAAGCCCAAAAAAGCTGTGAAAACATACACCTTGAGAGAAGAAGAAGGACAATGTGCCACCGGTGAGTCGGATGATGAGGCACATGTATTCTTGAAACTTCGAATGAAGCTGCCCGATCCATAATGATGCTCATCCTCGAGCTGAAAACATGAAGGAAAGGAAAGACAAAGGTCTCGGGCTATGGAGCAAGTTGATCCATATGCCACCGAGAGAAGGACATTTGTTGACTCAGGTTTCACACGAGAGCAACAAGATTTTTATGAGGCAGTGCTTATGGACAAAAAGCCCATTATTCTTGACACTAGATATGTTATTTGGGAATACATCGGCGATGAAAACAGAGACTACTTCCCACATGTGCATGAGAGCTTTCTGCATGTGGTGTTCTTGAGTTCGTTGGTCGGCCGGCGACATGGAATGATGAGATGATCATGCGGTTCTATGCCTGACACATTTCTATCGGATGGCGAATTGTATGGATGGTGAAGGCGAAGATTCTCTTCACAGTTGAAGAGTGGGCAGCCTTGCTGAATGCTCGATATCAAGAGATGATGATGTTGATGTCTATGGAATTCCTAAGAAAAATCATGAGTCTATGAAGAACATGTACAATGAGGTACCGACCAAGGATGTAGAGATATGGAAGCTCGGTTCGATGTATCATCTTGAGCGGTCTCCCAACCACAAACACAATTACGAGGCATACCTTGATGCCCAAATGCAGAGATCATCGCATGATAAGAGGCTATTCTATCAACATCTGCACATTCTAGATCGAAGACACCTTTCAAGGTGATGGACACGATAGTTGAGACTATCAAGAGGGCTATGACGGAGACGAGAGAAGAGGTCATGTGGGTTTGCCCTTTTATTCGGATGCTTATCAATGCCAAGTTTGGCAAGGGCACCTACTTGTTGGATAGACCCCACTTGCCCTTTGCAGCTGAACATGAGGACAATGAAGTTGTGATGGTGAGGATGATCCGGCGTCTGTTGAAGGTCAAGCTAAGTCTGAAGCTGCCAAACAAGCTAAAGTGAGAAGGAAGCGGCGGACAGCACTAAACCGAAGAGTGTTGGAGAACAGCTCCTTGAAGCTACCGGAGGATTGAACTACGCTTTGGCCAGCATAGTGCGATCTCGGGAAAGTCTTGAGAGGATAGTTGAAGACAAGTTCCATGCTCTGGATGTCAAAATGGTGAAGTGCAAGTCCTTTGTCAACAAGCTTGAGGCGGATATTGAGGAAGCCAAGAGGAGAAAGCGAGCTCATGAAGGAGATGGAAGATGATCTAGTCGGGATGACTATGAGCAGCTGCTCGAGTTCCCACAAAGCCGGATCATTTGCTATCCTGTGGCAGACACGGACTACTGACATCGGCACCTCCACAGCTCCATCGGTTCCGCTCGGCTCCGGTGTCCCTCCTCGGCTCCACAGACATCGTGAAGCCTTTGCGGATGCAGCTATCTCCACTCCATCAGCCCGAGGCAGGAGCCGCCAGTGAGTCCCTAGTGGCGTTTAGCTCTATACCTTCGAACTTTTGGTAACTTGTTGCCAAAGGGAAAAGTGTATAGATCATAGGACTTCGAGAGAGAGAGTGCTCGCTTTTGCTCTTTCGTTTGCGGTTGTTCTTTGAGATACTTTTGAGTTTTCCGAGACATTCTATGTGTTTGATACTACGTTTGCTCTACTTTGATGAGTGCTTGATCATACTATGCCTTAATGTGTGCTTAATGCTTATCTTATGTTATTCATATCTTGTATGATCATTTACTCATGTCTTGGTGATTGGGTGCATGTTATTTATTCTTATCATTTTGTGCGCTCCACCAAGATGTATGTGACATGGAAGAGTGACCCATGATCCTAATCGATTGTGCATTTGCATTCAAGCATAAATCTTAAATAATGCACAAATTTAGGGGAGCTCTTGCTTATCACATACTTCTCAAAGCGACGATATTATTCATTGATTATATCATTTGTCGAAGCTTTGATCTATATGTTGTCATCAATTACCAAAAGGGGAGATTGAAAGTGCAACTAATCCCGGGTGGTTTTGGTAATTAATAACAACATATATATCATTGAACTAATAACTTCTTGAGTATCATTTCAGAAAGTTCGATTGATATGGGTATGGCAATGGTGAAGATGTGGACCCTCAAAATGCTAAGGAAAACATTGGCAAAAGCTCAAGACTCCATTTTTGGTTTAGTGATCCAAGATCACATTGAGTCCATAGGAAAGCCAATACTATTAAAGGGGATGAGGTTATGATGATGATCTGGTTGCTCAAAGTGCTTAGTGATCTATCTCCCAAACTATCGACAATCTTTCATTCCAACATATACTCATAAGTAATCTCGGTCCCACGATTCCATAAACTTCAGTCTGCAAGATGAACCACCTCAGCCATACAGCCAAACCCT
>JAHHZJ010002876.1:0-52294 GCA_021437245.1 Aegilops speltoides | reverse complement strand
AAATGCATCAAGAAAATTTGTCTTGACAAGATCAAGATCCTCAAGCCATGAAACATAATGACCGAGCTCCTCGCAGCTTGAGTTCAGCCCTGTGACAAGATACGGTCCTGTCTACCAAGCTACCGGACATGTTTGCTTGCACGGAAATAAGTCGACAATACAAATTAGTTGTCAATTAATTTTGAATAAACAATATCAAAGACATAAATATGGTTGAGAAACTTACATAATGGTATAATCGAGGCATTTGCACATTGACCCAGATGTCGGTATTACCTTCAATATCATCTTCCCATTTAATATCAAAGGTGATAACCATACCAGGCTCAAATGCATAAGTCTTGCATAGTGCTCGCCATGTTTTGCATCCAAAATAGGTGAAGTCGTCTGAATTGTATAACTTCGCATGGAAAATATAACCATGCTCGGTCTTCAAGTAAACTTTCTTTTCCTCCATACTATGACTGAAACCTATCTTATCCAATACAAAAACTCTTGCATGGCAGGGATACGCTTAGTAGAATAGTAAAAAATATATAAGTTGAAGCAAATGAAAGCAGATGTCATGCTTAATTACTTAAAAAGACTTGTCGTTGGACTTCATCAGATCCACTTCAAGTTCACGCCCAGCTTGATGTCAAGCGCCTATCATCATCTAGGAAGATTCCGTCAAGACAAAGTCAGCGCTACGCTTTTCGCAGATTTGCAAATAGCGAATCCTTCTCGTCGTCGACATTTCCTATGTTCATAGTTAAAACATTAATTGAAAATCGATCAAGACAACTACCAAGATATCGAACACACAAACCGGGCACTCGATATTTCCTACATATATATTCTAGCACAAGTCATGCCAAAATTCACGGAAAAATCCGCATGACCTTTGCTAAAATAGGACATATCGAGCGCTGAAATTTGCCGAACGAAATGAATCAACACTCCTAAAAACATTGGCCACTCGGAGGTGTAACCTGCAAACATGACCGCCACTTGGATATTGAGCAACACAAGATATACATTTCAAAATATCTTATAGGACTCAAATTAGCATGCATTCAATAAGCAAAAGTAGATCATCTCATGCATTTCAAAATATTGTCACTAATACATCACTTAATAGTGTCATACATATAACATCACTAATACAACTAAAACTCTAGCACACGATGGGTATCGGCGCGGGCGGTGGACACCCACAGAAGGCACCATCACGGGATCATAGCTCCAATGAGATCCCCAGAGAACCCGCCAGTATTGGAGAACGGCCTCGGCTCCAACGCAAACAAGTAGCGACGGACGGCGCGCCCTCCTCACCGACACGGTGACGCACCACCTCCGCTGGAGTCCTCGAGCCTCGGATCGCCACCGCCCACGCGACCGCCACCAAGCAAGGTTCGTTAACGACAGTCGGCTCACCAACCTCGCGCCTCCTGTAGGTAGCGCCCCAAGACCACCTCGGCGGAGCTCACCCTGAACATGGCCGATCTGGTCAAGCAGGTGTCGCCCTCCGACACGACGACGAGGATGCGGATAGGCATCGCCCACGCCGAGGCGGAAAAATTGCTTTAACTAAAAAATAGAAACAAGTTCTTACTAACTAGTTCTATTAATTCAACTAGTTCTTACTAAAAATAATACTATAAATAAAAATATTCTAGTACCTAATTAGTACCTAATTCTTACTAACTAATTAGTACCTAAGAACTACTGCCTAATTACCATCTAAGTAATTAACTAACTAGCACTAAAAATAGGCTAGGTTCATACTAACTAGCACTAAATACCTAGGGTTCATACTTGCAAGAGAAGAGGGATCAAGGGGAGAGAGGGATCGAAGGGAGAGTGCTTACAGAGGGCGGGAGAGAGATGGGGTCGGGGAGACGGCGGCACCGAGGCGCGGGCGAGGCGGCCGGTAGGGGGAGACGGCGGCGAGGCGGCCGGGTCGGGGAGACGGCGGGCAGGCGGGTCGGGGAGACGGCGGCGAGGCGGGTCGGGAGACGGCGGCACCGAGGCGCCGGGAGGCGGGTCGGTGGAGACGGCAAGCAGGCGGGTCGGGGAGACGGCGGTGGCGGCGGGTCGGGAATTGGGGAGGAAGCAGAGAGAGGGAATCAGGCCGGGCGGGTCGGGGGTAAGGTAGGGATAGTTGTAGCTTTAGCAAAAAAAAGCGCCACAGCCTAACGAGGTAGCAAGAGCGCTTACAAAGGTAACGCCGCATCGCTATAGCTAGCGGAGGGCCAAGGTCATGGCAACTATAGCAGTAGCGCTTATTCCTCAACGCGCATCGCATTTCCAAGTCAAGCGCTGCTTGGATCATTACGCGCTGCTGCTAAGTAGAAGTAGCGTGGTATTTTGAAGCGCGCTGCAGATAAGATTCTGTGTATAGGCTTTTCCCTAGTAGTGCAAGATTGCGGATGAGTGCTCCAAAGATGTAATATTTGATTAGACTTGCAATGTGTTATCCTGTGCGCTGAAAACTTTGTTCATATGCGCTAAGCAACGCTTATTGATTTAAAATATTACCTTCAGGCGCCATTTATCAAATCTGAGAGATGGCAAGTCGTCGGCTTCAAATTTCATGCCACGAAAGTGGGTGTTCGGATAAACTTGAGCGCCTTGTTCCCATTTTTGGGTCCATCTAGGAGGCGCCAACATGACGCAACAAGGCAACCGGACTTATAATGCTTGAACACTCTCACATGGCCATAGAATTTATAATTTTAAATTTCATAAGCCCCCAAGATTCGAAGACCGAGTTCGGGCGCCATCCACGCCTGGGCCGACAAAGCTGGTTCTCGCCTAAGCTGCATAAGTCTTTAGGGACTCGAAAGACCTCTTGAACAGCCACCAGCTCTCGCCTTATCATGACGGTCAGTTTAGCTTTCTCCATTGAGGCGCCGCCCAGCTCAATCGGGCGCAATCGCAGTTGGTTCTCCCAAAGCTACCTTAGCCGATAAAATGGAACGAAGGTACCAAAACATGGGAGCCGCAAACCCAACTATTGACCCAAGACATGATTCGAGCCGATGCATATAATGCTATAAGTTCGGGTGCCGCAGCTTGGGAAAGTGTTCGACTTATCACACCATAATGCGGGAACTTAAGCCCTCGGTATTCGGCCGCACTAAAGTGTACTGGATGCGGATGTCGAATGAACATATATATATAAAGAAAGAAATGCGGCTATAAGCAAGAAGCGATGCATTGTTTATTCAGAAATACTGCCATGAATGCAGAGCGATACAAATAGTGTAGTAAGCAAGGGATTGGACTATTTAAACATGTCCCCCTCCAGGGGTAGGCTGCGGAATGGTGTATTAAACAGATTTAATGCTCGTAATGGAGACCACCTTAGTATTCATCGTAGCCTTTCTCCTTCCCTGGCTGTTGCATCGTGAGTTCGGCAGGTCTACTACCGGACAAGGCCTCTGGTGAACGGAGTCCTGTGGATAAGAAAAAAGAAAAAAGAAAGAGAGCAACACACTTGGGAGCCCCTGGTGTGGTTGAGCCACACTCTGGGCCTGTCGTGGTCGTGCCCCTCCCCCTATGCCCATGGTATCTCCCGAGCGTAATGATGCACGTGAAGGACTGGTCTTGCAATTATGCGAGGGCTGGGGTTAGCCGATTGCATACGCTGCGTCGAACGTGCTGTGTGGTCTTGTTGTATGTTACCTAGGCGCGTTGGCAGTTGTCCGGCCGCTTAACGGCCGGACTCAAAATTGCCTTTAAGAGGCTGCTCAGATTGCCCGCGAGCCGCCGTTTGTTCCTCTCGCTTTGGAGAGAGCGCCCGTGTTTCCATTGATCGTGATGACTCGAGGGCCTCGCATCTTGAGTTTGAGGTATGCATAATGCGACACCGAAGTTGAACTTTGCAAACGCGTCCGTCTGAAAGGAGCATGATAGCCGCCGTGGAACGGGACTATATGGAAGATTAACTCCTCGCTCGAAGTTATCCGGGATTCAAGACCACTTCAGTAACCGAGCCTCGTATAATTGGCTTTACACCTGGTATGATGCCTTTGAAGGTCGCCTTTGTAGGTTTAATCTTTGAGGGGTCTATGCCCATCTTGCGCATCGTGTCCTCGATAAAGCAGGTTCAGTTGCCGCCGCCGCCCATCGTGACTCGTGAGGTGGAATCCATCGACGATTGGGTCTAAAACTACGCGCGAATCCGCCATGGCGGATACCGTGGGTGGTCCTTCGATTGAAAGTGATCGGGCAAGAGGACCATGGATTGAACTGGGCAATCGGCTCCATCGCATATACATCCCTAGGTGCATGCTTCCGCCCCTCTTGGGTATATGGGTTGCGATATCATGTTTACTATCCGCACTTGTGGGGGAAACCCTTCGTCTCTATCGCTCGGGCGGCCGGGTTTCTTCCTCGCCATTGCTATGCAGCCCTTGTCGCTGCTTTCGCAATTAACTTGCTCGCTCGCTTGAATACCCAACAATCCTCGTTAGTGTGATTAGCTGGCTTTTCAGGTGCCATGTATCCGCAAGAGCGGTCGAGTATTCGGTCCAAATTGGACGGACCCGAGTGGTTCTTTTGAATGGCTTCTTCCACGACCGGGTTTAGAGCCTCCAATCCGCGCTGACCGTTGTATCCTCATTGTTATCGCCGCTAACGCGCGCTTGTTTTTGTTTCGACGTGACCTGCCATTGCGGTCCTTAGTATCCGGACTGCCAGCATTTTTGCTGCGGGCTAGCCAGCTGTCCTCCCCCACACAGAAGCGGGTCATTAGTGATGTGAGAGCTGCCATGGATTTCGGCTTTTCCTGTCCTAGGTGCCGGGCCAGCCACTCGCTATGGATGTTGTGTTTGAAGGCTGCGAGGCCTCTCAGATCCGGACAATGACGATTTGATTTTTCTTTGTTAGGAACCGTGTCTAGAATTGTCCGCCAATTCGTCTGGCTGCTGAATTATGTGGCTTAGGTCATCGGCGCCCGGGTGGTCGCACATATGTGCCCCGGAAGTTGTCAAGGAATGCGCCTGTGTCCTCCCAACACCCAATTGACTCTGCCGCAAGCTGTTAAGCCAATGCCGAGCTGGTCCTTAAGCTTGAGTGGGAGATATTTGATGGCGTGGAGATCGCCACCGCGGGCCATATGGATATGAAGGAGATAGTCTTCATCCAAACCGCTGGGTCTCTTGTGCCATCGTAGGATTCAATGTTCACGGGTTTAAACCCTTCAGGGATTTGATGATCCATTACTTCATCTGTGAAGCATAGTGGGTGTGCGGTGCCTTTGTACTGGGCAATATCGCGACGTAGCTCAAGAGAGCTTTGTCTACTGTGTTCGGCCCGACCGGAGTTGTTGTATCCGGCGCGACAGTAGTCTTCGCGCATCATGGGGCGCCCACGCGATCCTTAGATCGATCTTGATTGTCTTGCCTTGTCCTCCAATATGTCTCGCAAGTCCGGCGCATTCCCCCGTGGCTTCGCACTTTTCAAGCGGTGCCGGGATACGGTTCTGGTGGAGGGCCTAGATGCTCTCTCCGCGCGCCACGAGGTGGTCGGTCTCGCCAGACAGCGCTGGTGATGAGGGTTTATACTCCTCCTCCTCTAATTGGGGGAGCAACTTGCGCTTTGGGTAGCTTTTGAGGGGCGCTCGAGTTCATGTTCTTCGCCGCGAGGACTTCGGTCCATCTGCCGCCAGCCAGGTCTTGATCAGCTCGAGCTGTTGCTGCTTTTTCTTTAGGCTGTTTGTCGTGGGCTATAAGCCCCGCGCTTAAAACGCCTTGTTCGACGGGATCCTCGGCACGACAAATTGTCTGCCGCTGAGGCTTGCCTCGCCTCCGGAGGGAGGCATGTAATTATCATCCTCGACCTCTTCGCTCGCCGCCTCTCGTGAGGGCTGGCTTCTCCGCCCCTCCGTGTCAATCTTGCTGTAGGGGGTTGTCTTCGCACTTTCGGGTGTTATTATCTCCGTGCCGAATCTCCATTCTTGCTGTGGCGGATTTAGACCGGGCGCTCGACGCCGGGCGCTTGGGGCTGTTTCTTAGGGAATCTGCTTCCGCTGCTTCTTCGCCGCTCCCATCCTTTGGGATGTCCACCATGTATATGTCGATGACGAGGTGGTCTTCCAGCGCCCCGTAGGCGCTGGTTCTGTCGCTCGCATCGCCGCCCATACCGCCGGCGTCTTCGAGTCGTAGTTCAGCATGTCGCTTAGATCGCCAATCGTGGCTACAAAGTGGGTGGTGGGTGGGTTTCAAATTTCTTCGTCAGTCCCGCGATCCCAACCGCCCCGACCGCAGTCCGCCAGACTCTCCGATAACGAGAGATGTTTTGGCGAATTCAGGATGTCGCCAAAGGGTGAGTGTTGAAAGATGTCCGCGGGTGAACTCCATGATCGGAGCCCAATCGGATTTGACAGAAGCGCAGGAGGTTCGTGAGTCCCGCGAGGAGTCCCACCTCGTAATCACGAGCTTTACGAGGGACAAGGTCAGATTCGCCCATCGCCAGAGATTGCAGCTCCCGAGGCGGTGTCCAGCCACCTATCCTCGATTCAGGCGGTCGGCTCCGAACTAGGGTCGGAGCGGACTCATGTGCGCTTCAGGCACCGTCCGCGGCAGAGCTAAATCATGCCCATCGTGATAATGCAGCGCTAAGGCCGTGGGCTCAATCCATCAAGATCAGTCTCCGCGATGTCGGGCCGTGAACTTTAGACATCCAAATCTGACTCGACGGTCGGGGCGAGCTTAATCTGCTCCAGATGGCCAAGAGAATTGGCCCAGCTCAAAGCCGCCAACATGAAGATCTGTCCGGGAGAAAAGTCTCACCGACTGCGTGGGTTGTTGATGATTGAAGGAGCCATCAAGCTTATCGGTGATGACACATAGGAACTCTCAATGAAAGCACCAATGTCGGTGTCAAACCGCGGATCTCGGTAGGGGGTCCTGAACTGCGCCTCTAGGCGGATGGTAACAGGAGACAAGGAGACGACAGTTTTACCTGTGTTCGGTCCTCTCGATGGAGGTAAAACCCTACTCCCGCTTGATTGATATTGATGATATGGGTAGTACAAGAGTGGATCTACCATGAGATCAAGGAGGCTAAACCCTAGAAGCTAGCCTATGGTATGATTGTTGTAATGGTTGTTCGTCCCACGGATTAAAACCCTCCGGTTTATATAGACACCGAGAGGGCTAGGGTTACACGTAGTCGGTTACAATGGTAGGAGATCTACATATCCGTATTGCCAAGCTTGCCTTCCATGCCAAGGAAAGTCCCATCCGGACACGGGACGAAGTCTTCAATCTTGTATCTTCATAGTCTTGGAGTCCGGCCGATGATGATTGTCCGACTATCCGGACACCCCCTAGTCCAGGACTCCCTCAGGAGGAGTTTAACCCGGGCCAGATCCCCTACAATCCAGAGCAGGTGATAATATCTAGTGGCGGGAGGTCCCGTGGCTCCATATCCATTGATCCAGAGATTGCTCCTGAGACCACGGTGAGTTTAATTTGAATGGACTTACTTTCTAGTCTTAACATTTGAGTGTCATCATGCTAACGAAACGTTGGAAATGATCTTTGGTGCAGCGTTACTCCACACAAGCATCACACGATCCTTCTCCGGCTACTGGCATAAGCCAGCCCGCTCCCACACCTCCATGATCAAGGTAAGTTTCTCTAGTTTTTTGCTTAACGAATGCATAAAGACCTAGACTTAGCTTTATTTCATCCAATATGCTTACCTTAATGACCTAGAGTTAGCTTCTTTTCCTGCAAAATGACTTAATAAGCTTACTGACCTCCAAAACCAGCCATTTTACCTAAGCTCTAAAACGATCTATACTTACCTTTGTTTCCTCCAAAATGACCTAAGTTAGTTATAATATGCTTAGTTAACTAGGTTTGCTCAATAATGACATGTACTTACCTTACTTATGTAAAAAACGGCATAATTAGCTTAGTTAGCTCATAAACGATCCATTTTACCTACATTAGCTCTAAAATGATGCATTTTACCTAAGTTAGCTCATAAACGATCCGTTTCACTTAAGTTACCTCACAAATGATGGCGTGCTTCTTCTTCTAGTCTTCTTCTTCTAGTCACCTTTTCCTAACTTTCTTATTTGCCATTTTGCAGATTTCATTCACTTCGCGGAAGCTAGCTTGCTATGATGGAGTGCTTGTTTTTTATTTCATTCTCTTCTAGTATTCTTCTAGCTTGCTACGATGGAACTTGCTATCTTGATGAAACTTTGCATTGTAATATGTATGTGCAACTTCCTAATGGTTGCAACTTATGTGTATGTGCAACTTGCTATGTATGAGTGGATGGAACTATATATGTATGTACGATGAAACTTATGTCTGTTAAATAGCTCCTGTGAAATATATATATATATGTCATATATATTTGCTGTGAAAATTGTTGGACTTAAAAAACAGGGGAAAAAAGCCATTATGCAGTCTTTTGCCTTTCGCCATCGACGGCAAAGGGCTCTTTGCCATCGGCAATGGACGGCAAAGAGGCCACGTGGCGTAACCTGTGCTTCTGGAGGTCAATTTATTTGGTCGGTTTACCAACAAGTGGTCGACGGCAAAGAGAAAGTAATCTTTGTTTACAGCGGGCGGACGACAAAGGCCTTCCGATCTTTGCCGTCACGTCGACGGCAAAGGCTTGCCGCTAACCACCTAACGGAGTAACAACACAATTATTGCCAAGATTCTTTTTGCCGTCGTAAATGATGGCAAGGGCCCTTTGCCGTCAGCCGCCCGAAGCGGACGGCAATGTAGCTCTTTGCCGTCCCTTACATTGCCGTCCACTTTTGCCGTCCGTGGCGGACGGCAAAGACCTTTGCCATCCGCCATCCATGCCTTTGCCGTCCGCCGTGGCTGATGGCAAAGTAGCTGATTCCTGTAGTGAAATGCTTATAGAAGTTTCCAATACTAGTTGGATGTTCAACATGAATCATGGAGGAGACACGATGCTTCTGATGAGCTCAATAACAAGTCGTCGAGATTTCCATGTAAACAGAATTCCATAATTTTGTGAACAAGGTGATAGCATTGGTCAGACCAAAGGATATAATGGTGTATGCCCGAGGAATCAACCGCGAGTAAGACAACATTACGAACATCCTTGGTTCTGATTTGATTTGAGGCTAGCCCACACTCAAATCTAAGTTTTGGCAAGACAATAGGTCCAACAACTGGTCACGAGGATCAATCGATGAAGATATCATCTTTCTTCAACACACATACAAGATATCCCTTAAAATGAACTAAATCGGACAAGCTTCAATCTTCCAACTCTCCAAGTTGTTGTTCAGCTTAACCAACTAGCTCAGGGGTACCCAACACAGATTCTTGGAGAAGGGGTGGTTTACAAGAAACCAACTTGATCATGAACTCAACATAGCGGTCAGGTGACAACCTGGTAACACTTCTGAGAAGATATTCGGAAAATCACGAACCACCGACATGTTACTAAGCTCGAGAACAATGTTGCTTTTGAGGGCAAGACAATATGATCAAACGAGCAAGGGATTGACACAATCTAACTCATTGATCGAAGAGTACACCAAAATTAAGGACTAGGGGGCACGATCAACCTTAGGGTGATGATTCAATAACCAACACGTTAATAATGAGGTTATTGTCCATTTAACTACCAAGCAACAGAGTTGCTATGAGTATAGATTTCACACATCATGATTCACTTGTCGGCGTTCTGGTTGCAACAACACGGGAGCCAAGAAATGAATAATGAGGGCGAGAAGTATCACTGTATCAAGAGTTCATAGAATGGTGTGCAATTCCCATGATAATCTTAATATAAAAGATGGTAATACTCCAAGGTAGAACAGAACAAAAGCTGGATTGGCATTTGATCTGCGGAATACAACTACTTTGACCCAATCCTGGATATGGAAGAGGTACTGGAGTTTGTTTCTCCTAGTCATTCCGGAATAGAATGGCTTGACGGTCCACATGAGTAAAAGGCATCGATGAAAACGAATGCACAACCACTACTGACTATCAACTGATAGACGAGGGCCAGAAAGCAACTAAAGAGGGACAACTCAAAAGAACGTATGACTTTCTGAGTTGTGGATGCATGGATTAGCATGTCGAACGAGTTCAACAGGTTTGTTTCGGATAACCTGTCAGGACCCCGACTCAATGCCACATCGATCTAGCATGTAACACCTCATATCACTTTGCGGCCTCATCGACGGTATTCTACCTGGTGTCGCTTTACCTTTTGCCCGTGTCGGTGTACTAAAGTAGGGGTACCTTAGTATCCCTAACTTGTGCACGGGCAACGCAAGACTCAAGGGCAAGGCTTGCGCAAGGCGTCCGCCAAGATCCTCCGTAGCTCATATTGATGCCATTCAAGAACAAAGTGTTTTGACCGAGAAGACAAGACTCCGCAAGAGGAGCTTGCCGAAGGACAAGGCCCCGCAAGAGGAGCTTGCCGAAGGCCAACCAAGGCACTTCAAAGAACTTGACGCGACGCTGTCGCTGGCCCCGGCAAGACACGACGATTTAGCATAAGCTTTCGGTGCGGTAAGACAATGACCGCGCAAGGCGCTTTGCCTCGCTGAAGCCACCACTGCGCCCATGCTCCAGCAAGCACCCGGCCGACGCGTCGCCCGAGAACATTCCAGACGCACGTGGCGGGAAGCTCAGCAGCCAAGCGGTGCGAGGTGGCAAGTGGAGATGACGAGAAGGCCATCGTGGTAAGCGGTGGCGCCTCTAACGGTCGCTCGCACCGCTTAGGGCGATGCGACGGGCATTAAATGCTCTTGTCCCCTGCCTTCGTAGTTAGGTAGGGTGCATCAGAGATAGCAGTTGTACCAACCACCTTTTTACATTTGTACCCTTGATCGCAAGCTACACTGTCGGTGACCCCTTGTGCCTATAAAAGGAGGCCCATGCGCAACATAGAAGGGGTTCACTCATTCGAACTACAGAACGCCACGCCTCAAGCAAGAACACAATATAACCACAAAGCAACAAGAGAGTTTTATCTCCCGAGAGCTCCGGTTGGGTAAAATCCTCGCGCTTCGCCGATCTGCTTCTTTTCAGGCGCCTCGCCTCCGCCGATCGAGAAGGCCCCGCCCCATAGGTGCTCGCCTCCCACGACATCTTTGGCGCCGCCAGTAGGGCGCCGAGGTTGTGCGTAACCTGATCCGCGTTCATGCTGCCACATCAACATCTTTCATCGACATGCCACCAGAGAAGAAGGCTTTGAGGTGGCTGGACTGTCGCTGCCGATCCCACCGCCGCCGAGCAAACGGACGGTGGGTAGAGGTCGGCGGAGGAACGGGCGCCGACGAGGAGCTTCACGATGCTGCCAAGTCCAAGGACAAGGCTGCATGCACTCGGCGTTCAGACACGCCCGCCGCCCATCTCAGAGGCGCTGGATCGACAACGCCATGGTACCCGCGGTACCATACGCCGCGGTCAAGGCAAAGCTGGTGGATCTCGGACGCCAAGATCAGCATGCACGCCAACATGCTGGCACGAAGCGCCGCATCGTCGCCGACGAGATGCTACTCCTTCTAACATCAAGAAGTGCGAGCATATCTCGCCTCGCGCCGCTCGCCGCCGCCACCTAAGATTTCCGTAAGAAGCATTGGCCCGAGCCCAATCGCTTCTAGATTACCCTCCGCCGCCTGCATAAGATTGACGACTAGAGGGCCACCATTCGTAGCCTCATCGCTTCGCCAACAATACCTTCCCGCAACCGACTACGCCGGCCGCCGACAAGACGCTCCAAGCGCAGTCGATGGCTTACAAGATCGGTGGGGCACGACAACCGCACTCTCGCCTCAAGGCCAAGATCTCCCACTCGCCGGATCAACTCGACATCGACTCCACGGCGCCATCGATCCGCGGGCTCGCCGTGATCAGCGCCAAGTTCTTCAAGAACGACAAAGAAGAGGACGCTTGTACCAGATCGAAGGCCGGAGAGAAGCGCAGCATCAATCAGACCAGCGTGCTGGGCCCACTGTCGACATGCATGCTCAAGGGGAACCAGGCGACTTGTCAGACGCTGCAGGTTGTCCCGTGATTTACCCGTGAGCTGCGGCAAGTCCAAAGGGCCCAAGACCAAGAACTTCGCCGACGCACTTCGAGAAGTACGACGGCAGGATACATTCGTCGGAGTTCCTCAGCATCTACACCATCGCGGTGCAGGCTGCCGGGGGGCACGACGAGAAGATCCTCGCCAACTACTTCCCATTGGTGCTCAAGCCCAATGTCAGATCTTGGCTCATGCACTTGCCGGACAACTCCATCTCTTCATGGGCAGATTTGTGCTATCGCTTGTCACGCGCTTTCACAGCGGTCACAAGCCCCATGGCCAGAGAGCGATCTTCATCTACTCGCCCGTATGAAGGAGAACCCCAAGTACATTCAAAGATTTAGCCAGTGCAGCGCAACATCCCAGACGTCCACCCTGCCGCGGTTATTAGCACGTTCCATCAGAACGTGCGTAATCGCAGGATGAGGGAGGAGATGGCGATGTGCAAAATCAGAGATGTCATTGAGCTATATGCTCTGGCCGACAAGTGTGCATTTGCTGAGGAGGGGAGGAAACTCCCCGGAGAGAACGCAGGAGCAGCAGGGTCTGACAGTGAGGATGCCGCCCCGGCAAGGAAAAACCGCGCGAACAACAGTAAAGAGAAAACTAAAGATGTGCTAGTTGTCGAGCAGTCCGCAACGGAAGTGGCGCCAAAAGGCCAATGCTGGTAACTCCGGCGAGGCTGTAGGCCGCCGGCAAGCAGGACAGCTCCGCAAGCAAGATCGCAAGGTCCACCGCACTAAGGGCCATGATCTCCTGACTTTGCAAGAAAGTTGAGCAGCTTGTTGAACTGCAGCAAAGCTGAATATGAGCGGCGTAGACAAGGAGAAGGCCCAAGAAGGTGGAGGAGGATCCGCAAGAAGCGCCCCGCCTGGGCGCCAAGCAAGGCTAAGCAAGCGGCAAGGAGACAGCCTCGCCGCCGCCACGATAAGGATGAAGACGAAGACGAAGATGAAGAGATGGATGAGGATGAGACCGACGAGCAGGAGTTTCGTAAGGCAAAGAGGTTTTGTGCGCCGACGGCGGTGTCTTCAAGATACTTCGCACCGCCAGCTCAAACAATGGGTGCGAGAGGTTAATGCAACGGAACCGCTGGCTTGAATCGCAAGAAGCCTTCAAGTGGTCCGACGCCCATCATCTTTGATGTTGAGGATCACCCCGATCGCATAATCGCGTTGGGTGCTTGCCGATGTTGGTCTCACCAACTATCCGCAACCTCAAGGTCACGAAGATGTGGCTGACGGCGGAGCCGGCCCGAACTCTGATCTCCTCAACGGTACTCAAGAAGCTCCAAACTCGACAGCAGCTTGAAGAGACCGGTACTTTCCAAGGAATCAATCCGGAAGGAGCAAGTCAAGGGAAGATCACACCGCCAAGGACATTTGGCAGCGAGCTGAACTTCGTGATGTAGAAGGTAACCTTTGACGTTGTTGATTTCCCATTGCCTTACAATGGGATACTCGGCCGTCCAGCGCTCGCCAAGTTCATGGCAGCCTCTCACTATGCCTACAACATGCTCAAGATGCCCGGTCCGATAAGTGTCATTTATGTCCCTGGCGACAAGAAAGATGCCCTTATCTCAGCACCGACAAGATCTACTGGAAGCAAGAGCCGCAGCAGATCGCAAGACACTTGCCGCTGAAGCTCCCGGGGAAGAAGAAGACCAAGTCCGCAAGAGCTCTGATGCCCACTCCGGCAAGCGCACCTCTTCGGAGTGATGCGCTACCGTCGAGGATGCACCATCAAGCTCCACCAGCAAGTGCAAGAAGGCAAAGACAGCTTCACCAGAGACCAAGAAAGTGGTCGCTTAGGAGGACGGCACCGTGGTACCTTCACCATCGCCCACGCTTGACCCTAAATAGGAAAGCTGCCGCTTGCTTTCCGGGCGAATGTCGATGTGTTTGCATGGCAACCGCCCCGACATCCCCGTGTTCCTGTGAGTAATTGAGCACCACCTTGCCGCTTGTCCTCACGCGCTGGCCAAGCGTAGTTAGGAAGCAAGCGTTGGAGCGCCAAGAATTCATTGTCAAGAGATCAAGAAGTTGGAAGCAGCTAGGCCTCGTTAGAGGAGTGCTCCATCCAACGTGGCTGGCCAACTCAGTAGTCGTGGCAAAGCAAACGGGAAATGGAGGCTTTGTATTGACTTCACCGATGTTAATAAAGCCTCGTCCTAAAGATCCATTTCCTTGCCGCATTGACCAGATTGTCGACTCCACGATGTGATGTGATTTGCTTTCATTTCTTGATGCATATTCGTGATATCATCGATCTTTATGGCAGAAGGATGAGGAGAAAACCTCATTCATTACTCCATGTGGCACGATCGCTTGACGGATGCCTTTCGGACTAAAGAATGCTGGTTCAACATTTGCAAGGGTAGTTCACGGCTTTGGAGCCACAAATGCACGTAAATGTAGAAGCTTACATGGATGACATAGTGGTCAAGAGCAAAGACAGAGCAACTCGATTCAAGATTTGGACGAGACCTTTGCAAATCTGCGCAAGATCAACCTCAAACTTAACCCCGAGAAGTGCGTATTTGGAGTCCCTTCCGGCGAACTTCTCGGGTTCTTTGTCTCTCACCGGGGATCAAGCCAACCCCGACAAGATCAAGGCCATTGAGCAGATCGAAGCAAACGCGCGTGCCAAGGATGTACGAAGGCTTGCCGCTGCGTAGCTGCTCTCAAAGAGGTTCATCTCTAAGTCTGCTGAACGCTACCGCCATTTTTCAAAATTTTGAAAAAGGCAGGTCCAATGAAATGGACTCCGAAGCGAGGCTGCAAGCATGTGACTTGAAGAGATACTTGTCCTCCACTCAAAGATTTGTCGCACCTAAACCACAAGAGAAGTTGTTGCTATATCTAGCGGCAACCAATCAAGTGGTTAGTGCTGTGTTAGTAGCGTAGAGGGAGGCAGATGATGAGCCAATGTCATGCAAGCGATCCAGCGACAAGGTGGGGCTTCCCGACAAGCTCTGGTCCCGACAAGGATGAATCTATGCAGCCACAATGAGAGAAGCAGAAGAAAATGGTGCAGCGCCCAGTTTACTTTTGTCGGCCCTTCTGCAGGGGCTAGATCAAGGTACTCGGAGTGCAGAAATTGCTTTCGCCTTCTCATGGCCTCGAGAAAGCTGCGCCATTACTTTCAAGCACATGAGATCACAAAGTGGTCACTGCTTTCCATTGAAGAGGTATTGCGAATCCGTGGTTTACAGTGCAGGATTGTCGAGTGGGCACTGGAACTGTCAAGCTTTGGCCTCAAGTTTGAGAGTACTTCAACTATCCAGAGCCGAGCATTGGCAGAATTCATAGTAGAGTGGACGCCGACACCTGATGAAGAAACTCCAGAGACGAGCATCCCCGTCAAGGAAGCAAACAAGGAATGGATCATGTACTTTGATGGTGCCTTCTCGCTGCAAGGCGCCGGTGCGGGTGTACTACTTGTCGCACCCACCGGAGAGCAACTCAAGTACGTGGTCCAGATGCACTTTCCCAAGGAGCAAGCAACAAACAATACTGCAGAATATGAAGGCTTGCTTGCCGGACTTAGGATCGCGGCAGACCTTGGGATCAAAAAGCTTATTGTCAGGGGTGACTCGCAACTTGTCGTCCGCCAAGTGAACAAAGATTATCAGAGTCCGTTGATGGAAGCCTACATTGATGAAGTGAGGAAGTTGGAAGAGCATTTTGACGGCCTGTAGATGGAACATGTTCCAAGAGCCCAGAACGATGTTGCCGATGGCCTGTCGAAATGTGCCGCACTCAAGTTGCCTGTGGAACCAGGGATCTTTGTGCTCAAGCTAACTCAACCATCTGTAACACCATCAACCGGATGTAACAAAAGAGGAAGTTAGTTTCGGTGACTACTTTCCGCAGAGCTCCCTCGAAGCCGCCGCCAAGAAGGTCCCCAAACTCAACACCAAGAGTGCCGAGGAGCAGATCTGCCCGACAAGCCTTAAGGTTTGTTCCGTTGAAGCGCAGACGCTCCCGACAAATTTTGTTCAAGAGCTTGCCGGGAACATCAAGCTCTGGCTGAACCATAGGCTCTTGCCGAGAAGCCGATGTTCCCAAGAGCAGATTTGTGCCTTTAGTCCTTGTCGTTGAGACACAAGCTCCTGCAGATGGGCGCAGAGAGATTGTCCGCTTCCTTCAAACAGAGAACTTCCCAAAGAGCAAGAAGAAGCGGAGAAAGTAGCCCGGCAATAAGTATGTACCAGTTTGTCGATTTACATACTGCATGTAAGAAGATTCAACGGAGTGAAATTGAAGTGTATTCCCGGAAGAAGGATGTGGCTGCTGGCGTAAATACATGGAGGCATATGTGGTCACCACATTGGCTCAAGAACACTTGTCGGCAAGGCTTTCCCGCAAGGTTTCTTTGGCCAACAGCCTCCGTGATGCAACCGCACAAGTAACCAAGTGTGAAGCATGCCGCCCACTCCAAGCAGATACATCAACCAGCTCAAGCTCTCCATCATCCCTTTATCCCGCCATTTTCGTCCTGGGCTCGACATCCTCGGCCCCTTTCCCCGAAGTTGTCGGGGCTTTGAGTACTTGTACGTGGTAATCGACAAGTTCACAAAGTGGCCGGAATCGAAGCAAGGAGGAAGGTGACAAGACAAATAGTAGTCAAGTTCTTTAGGTCGATTGTTTGCCATTTTGGAGTCCCTAACAGATCATCACCGATAATGGCACACAATTCACGAGCCGCACCTTCATGCAAGACGCCCAAGATCTTGGCGCCAAGATTCGCTTTCGCTTCGGGCTCACCCGAGAAGCAACGGTCAAGCGGAGAGGGCAACATCAAGTGCCGCGCTGGCTCAAGACCAGGACTTTCGACAAAGCACAAGTGCGGAAAGAACTGGATCGAGGAGCTGCTGTGGTTCTTTGGTCGATCAGAAGACGCCAAATCGAGCCAATGGCCGACGCTTTTCGCTTCTAGTCTATGGAGCAGAGGCAGTTCTCCCCACGGAACTCAGATACGGATCGCCTCGAGTGCTCGCTATGATGAGCTTGAGCAAGAGCAGCTGCGGCAAGATGACGCGCTGCTCCTTGAGGAAGATCGCCTTCAGTCGTCAGACGAGCTGCTCGATATCGCAAGCTTTGCGCCGCTACCATAGCCGCAAAGTCAATGCCGAATTTCGAGGAAGGTGACTTTGTTCTTCGCGCGCTCAATCCGCCAAGAATTCCAACAAGTTGACACCAAAGTGGAAGGCCCTTATCGGTGAAACGAGTCACTAGGCCTGGCGTTGTCCGCCTTTGAGACCGAAGATGGCTTTCCGTGAGCAACTCCGGAACATTGAGCATCTTCAGAAGTTTTACCGATATATGCGTGGTTGTTTAACTGCTTCCGCAACCACCTTTTGTACAAGCCTTGCCGCTGTTGCATGTAACCCTTTGTACAAAGCCGGGCGCAGATCCCGTGCATAAATAAAGCTTACGTGCTTCGCACATCTTGTCAAATTTTATGCATTTTTCTTTTCTGCATTTATTATCTGACACTTTGTGCAGCACTCACCCCCGGTAAGCAATAACGAGCCTTAAGGCTCCATATCATTATTTTCTCTTCTTTCTTTTTCCTAAAAGGAAGGTTCCCTCGCCCACAAGTTCACCGGGGGGAGGAGAAGATAATGGTGTGGACCGGGCGTCATTCAAAGAAGTATAGCCTTGCCGGGACGCAGACGACAGAAAAGCTAAGTCGCCAAAGTTTGAGCACAATCAGTTTTTAATTTTTTAAGTTATCTTCCTTGAACGACCGTGCTTTGTATGGAAAACCTGTGCGCGGAGGAACCAACTCGTAGCTAGTTGCGCCCTTACTTTGTTTCGAGTCTGCTCAACAACTTAAGTGTGCTGCGGTTAGTTGCGCAAGGTTTTTGTTGAGCCAAGACCGCTAGCAGGGCCGATGTTCGCACTCAGCGCTTATGCAAGGGTGCTCGCTACCGCAAGTTCCCTAAAAGCGAGGGTAAAACATACAAAGGAAGGAATCAAGTACAGAAATAACATAGCAAATACTACCCAAAATAAAGTTATATTACAAAGGAAACTTGTCATGGCACTGACTAAATTGTTCTCATAACATAAATGGCAGCGGCAAGGAAAGGAGAGAAAGGGCAGCCTAATCCACGCCGTCACCGCCGATCCTCCCCGATTTCATTCACCTTTGTCCACAATGGTGCGATAAGGGCTTTGAGTTCCATGAGATCAGCACCCGCCGGAAGCTTTTTGAGGACGCAGGAGGTTGAGGTTCGGATTGCGAAGAGCACCTTCACCAACACCTTCTCCAAGACTCGCGCAGATTAAGCTGCGACTCGTCACCAGCCTGCTTCGGGATCCTTTCCCGGAGTTGCCGGAGAGCCGCCGCCACACCCATGAAGAAAAGAGTAAGCTTGGCGCTGGGCTGGAGGTTCTCGCCGAGGAGTACCCAAAGCCCGCCAAGTCCAGGCTTGCGCCACTCCTCGCCGATGACTGCACTGATGTTGACGAGGCCCTCCGGCCTGTAGCTCCACCATAGCCCTGAAGGTGTTTTGAGTCTCGGCGGCCCTCGTTAGCATCTCCTCGTAGGCCTTGATCTCTTTCTTCAAGTCATCTTCTCGCTTCTTGGTGCCGCCCAACATCCCGGCCACAAGTGGACCAGCTTCAGCTCCAGATCAGCATTTGAGTCTTTGGCAGCATTTAGTTCCTTTGCCTTATCGGCAAGTTGAACTTGCAGATCACCATGAGCGAGAGCATCCTTCTCGCGTTCGCGCTGGAGCGCGGCAAGCTCCTCATCCTTCCCTTTCAGATCAGCCTCCAGCCGCGTCATCTTCACCTCCAATTCCTTCTTGGTGGCCTCGGCAGCTGCGGTAGCATCCTTCCCTTCCTTGAGCGCCCCGCCAAGTGATTGCTCTCGCGCGGCGAGCTCCTCCTCGTAGCTGTCCAGATTAACCTTCCGCTGCGCTACCACCTTCCCGGTGGATAGCTCCGGCGCGAGCCTTCTGCTGCTTCGGCTTCAGCCTTTCTCAAGGATGAACGCCTTCTTGCCTCGGCAAGCTCGCGCCTCTCCTCAGCAATAGACCGGAGGGCTCTTGGTTGCGGGCTCGAGCTCCTCCATGCTTCTCTATGTCGACATCGCTGCGGCGACAAGTGCTTCCCGACTCCAGATTCGCTTTGTCGGGTGCGGTAGAGCGACACCAACTTCCGGAGCAGTTGCTCCTCGACTCGGCCAGAGCTGCTGCTTGCAGGCCAACCATCGCAGCCTCCAGCGGAGGCGCAAGCACCTCTCTAAAAGACTCTCCTCGATCGGCGCCTGAGCTCGACGCCAGCAAGCTTGATGAAGACACCGCCGCCTTCTTCAAGTAGGCGCTGGCTGGGCTCCTCGAGCCCGGTGCTGCATCGGGCGGCAGAGGGGTCGGCGGTGGTGTAGCGCCTGCGCCCCTGCGCCTCGGGACGCTGCTACGATCGCTGACCTCGCCAGCCTCCTCGCGCCAAAGAGCCTTGGCGGCCTCTTCGTCGGGCGGGTCGTCGCGCCGGCCTCTTCCTCGGTGGCGGCAACATCTTCAAGATTGCAAGTAAGGCCCTCCTGCCGGTGGCCTCAATCTCCATCGGATCTGTAAGGGGATCCAAGACAGAAGAGGAAGGAAAAGTCAAGCAAACATCCAAAAAGAAGACCAGAAGAAGAAGGACCCAAGGGAAAATTTCCGGCAAGGAGGGTTACCGTGGCTGGGCTCTGGACCATGGGCTCCACCACCAAAGGCTCGCTGGTCCCATCCCTGCCGGGACCTCTCCCTTGCCGGAGAGCGCCCCTTGTCGGGAATCGCCTCATGCACGAGAAGAAGCAGATAGCACCTCCGAGCGGCTTCGGTTTCTCCCGATGGGCCTGCTCTGCTTCCTACACAAGCAAGTCAACAAATAAGATGTCCACAAAGAAAGAGCACCCATGCGCGCCCCACAATAGGAAGTGAACAAGTACTTACGCTGGGGGCTGCACTGGGGGCTGCTTCGGGGAGAGGTTGCTGGGTCCGTCAAGGTGGTCTCGGACACATCCTCTCGTTGCCACAAGAGGATCGCCCTCGATGACAACCACGGGACCTTGGCCCTCTTTGCTTTCTCTCGCCGTAGTCCTGAAAAGGAACGAGGTTCGTGAGGGAAACAGATCGATACAAGACAAGAAACAAGAAGAAACAAAGAAGTATAAATACAACAGAAGAAAGTCTTACTCCTCCTCCTCTTCTTCCTCCTCGCGAGCTGAGCGAAAAGGTCAAGTCGGTACCCTTTCAAGGCGTGACTAGGCGGAGGAGTAGGCTCCTTGGGCGCCATGGAGCTGCAGCAGATCGAAGTGGCGGCCCGAGAAGACCCTCCCGCTTGCTGCGCGGCATGAGATGCTCCTGTGTCGGCCGTGCTTGGCGCGGTGGAGCGTGGTTCGCGCGCGGCTGTTGTTGCCCGCTGCGCCTCTGCCGGTGGTTCCGGTCTCGCGGAGACGCTTTCTTGGTTGAGCTGGGCTGCTGCGAGGGCCCTGCTCGCGCAAGCTACTCAATATGGCTGGCCACTTGCGCCCCGGCAGATCGCCGCCTCGCCCGGGCTCCTCGCCAACGAACACCCCGCCAAGGTCCTCCTTGGTCGGCAAGGCTTGCCGCCGGCCGCCTCCTCCTCCAACGCGGAAACCAACCGCCACGCGGGTTGCCGCCGCCTTCTTCCGCCAGGTGGCGATGTGTAATCGCGATCTCGTCAGCTGGTGTCGCGGTGAGGAGCCTCGTTCGTCAAGACGGACTGCTACTCCACCAAGCCATCAAGAATTGCCGCATGACGCCGCCGGAGGGCTCCCGCCAAGTTGGGATAATCTCGCGGCGAAGTCGACCGCATCATTGATGATGGATGCGATCGAGCCGAGTTTTTGCACGGGGGGATGACGCTCGCGGCAACCTGAACCACTCCGGTGATTGGGGTCGTGCTTGAACAGCCTTGAGCATACCGCCCAACCTGCAATAGTGAAGTTAAAATTGAGGCCCGGCGCGCAGCCTCATGATATCTGCCGGGCCCCGAACAGCCAGCGGGCCTCCCCTCTCCAGAGGGCGGCGTAGCGCAAAGGAAGTCCGCGCCAACGGCCCCTACAAAGGAGCTCCGAAGCCTGAGTCGCAGAATCCGGTGGTGGCGATCTTCAACTTAGCATCATCCGCCAGAAGGCGCCGCCGCCGCCGCACACCACTCGGGTTTGGCGAATTGGTGAATGGCTGCGATCTGCCAACAATCCAACACCACTCCGCCTCCACTCATCCCACTTGTCGCGGAGCTCCCTTCCAGATAGACCTCCTTCTTCCGCCCTCAAGGTCCAAAGCGATCCCGCCAGACAGGGGCCTCTCCTTTCTCGACTCGGGCATGAAATAGTGGCGGAAAAGGGCTACGCTGTGGTAGATTCCGACGAAGTTCTTGCAAAGATGCACTTAAACCGCCATGGTAAGAACGGCGTTGGGGTGAAGTCGAGGAGATGGAGCCGTGATGTGTTCATAATGTCGCAGAAGAATCGGAAAAGGCGGGCGCAGAGCCCGCAATAGAAGAACAATGGAAAGAAGTAGTACCCTTTGGGCACCGCTCAAGTAGAAGCTTTGGCGGAGAGTGTTCTGCGTCGCAGCGGATCGCGCCCGCTCCATCGACTTAAGAGATAGAACTCTCCCGCAGCGCCTTCGGGTGAGCTCGGGAAAAGTGCTCGCTTCCTGCGCAGCGCCTCAAGCCGCAGCGCCTCGCCGACTTCAGACTCTTTTCAGTCTTCGAGCCATGGCGGAAGCTGATGGAGGAGGGCGGCGACGGGCGGTGGCGACGCGGCGGAGCTTGCTCTCTCTTTGGCTTGGGAAGGAAGGAGCGGAGCTTTCGAGGAAGGAACCGCAAGTGGCGAAGGTGGGGGAACGGCCTCGCTTCTCGCTTATAAAGAGGGAGGCGAACGTTACGCCTTTCTTTATTAAAGAATTACCCATGATCTCTCCCACGATGCCGCATTTGACGATGACCGCTATAGGAGGGGCTGTGGATACGGAGTTAGATTTGGTATGGACCCGCAGCCGCTGCGTCGCGTTCTCGCTTTGGGCTCGCCTAACAAAGGTTTCTCGGCACTGTGTGTGGCCGAGGCCTGGGGCTCCTGCCGTGTACTAAAGTAGGGGTAATTTTAGTATCCCGAACTTGTGCACGGCAGTCAGAAGACCCAGGCAAGGCTTGCCAAGGCCCGCCAAGATCCTTCGTAGCTCATATTGATGCCATTCAAGAACAAAGTGTTTTGACTGAGAAGACAAGACTCCGCAAGAGGAGCTTGCCGGGAAGGACAAGGCTCCGGCAAGAGGAGCTTGCCGGGAAGGCCAACCAAGGCACTTCAAAGAACTTGATGCGACGCTGCCGCGGCCCAAGCAAGACCCGACGAGCGACAAGCTTTCGAAAAGCGGACAAGACAACGCATCATGCAAGGCGCTACACGGAGAAGCCACCACTCTGCGTTCACGCCCCAGCGCACCCGCCGACGCATTCGCCTCGAGACCATTCCGCATACACGCGGCGGAAGTCGCAGCAGCCAAGCGAGGTGGCAAGTGGAGATGACGAAGGCCATCGGGCAAGCGGTGGCGCCTCTAACTGCCGCTTCGACTGCATAGCGATGCGCAGACGGGCATTAAATGCTCTTGTCCCCCGCCGCCGAGTTAGGTAGGGTGCATCAGATAGATAGCGATTGTACCAACCAATTTTTTACATTTGTACCTTGATCTGCGTTACCACCTGTCGGTGACCTCTTGTGCCTATAAAAGGAGGTCCATACGCGAACGAAGGGGTTCAACTCATTCGAAACTACAGAACGCCACGCCTCGAGCAAGAACACAATATAACCACAAAGCAGCAGAGGAGTTTTATCTCTCGGAGCTCTCCGCCTGGGTAAAATCTCGCGCTTCGCCTCAATCTCTCTTTTCGCGCCCGCCCCTCGTCGGACCGAGAAGGGCCCTCGCCACATAGGTGCTTTCGCTCAACGACACCGGGACCGCTTTGCGCTTTTGGCACACGATATGATAGTGTCGCTAGCATCCATATGATAAGGAGCCCGCCCGACATGGCTAGTCCTAAACCCAAAGTGGCACAAACTTACGTGGACAGTATCCATGACCCAAAGATCGAACGTGTTTGGTCATCAACGAGTGAATCAGTGCTGTAGCACTGGCTAGCAGGACTCGTGAACTGGCTGTAGCGGGCTAACATGACTCCGTATTCATCGCGGACATTTCCCGAGGGGATGCACGAGTGAACGAAGAAGGACACATGTCACCAGCCTAAGTGTTCCTGAGCAAGTAGTAAGCTACCATGGCTCGTGGAAACACTAGGAGACATTTCCCGGTAAGAGAGGATACTAAGGATAAACAACTAGATAGTCAGATCGCACACATACCAAGCATTTCAATAACATACACACAATATGCTCGATATGTGCAAATACGTCATGGCATCACAACATGACTCTACGACTCAAGTATGCATTCATTAGCCTCCAAGGAGCGAGATATTACAAACAGGGGTCTCATGACCCAACATTCAGAGCATACAAATCAAAGCACAAGCGGAAGCTTGACATGTCTGAGTATAGACATCTACAAATGAAAAGGGCTTAGAAGCCTGACTATCTACTAGATCCTGTCGAGGGCACAAGATCGTAGCTGAGGTAACAAGCTAAACATCGAAGTCCACGTGGAACTACTAACGAGACTGACGTCTCTCTGCAAAAACATAAAATAGGCAAACGTGAGTACAAATGTACCCAACAAGACTTACATCAGAACTATCTACATATGCATCATTATCAACAAAGAGAGTGGTGGAGTTTAACAGCAGCAAGCCAGCTTTGACTCGGTGGCTATCCTGAACTACGACTACAAGTAACTCTTTTGAGGTGGCGCACACGAGTCCACATATTCACCATATCAATACACCACTATGGATCCGCCTCCGCCTCCCTACGAGACGCCCATCCATAGTACTCACGCTTATCTTGGCGATTTTAGAGTATCCACTTTCACTTGTCTATGAACTGTTATAGGCAACCCAGAAGTCCTTTATCAGACGCCGCTATTCAATAGATTGTTATAACCCCTGTAGGGGTGTACTTCTTCATACATGTTTCCACCCACTTAGCTGCCCGCGACACCTACATGTGCTCGGCAGACTTCAAGCGAAAGCCGACGTGGGTGTATACCACGACCTACCTAAACACTCAAGTCTCTAGTCCAGGTTTATCACCTACTCAGGTTCCATCCGCAGGGAGTCCGGCCGAAGCTTCCACATACAGCCCCAAACGATGTGTGCAGGGTTCCCGAGACACCAAACGGGCGCCCGGTACATTGTACCACGTGCCTACCGCATCACAGCCCACCCCTTCGGGCAGCGCTGTGCACGGCCTCCAGCATACTACAAACACCATAAACTACTTGCAACTCCTGGACAGAGGACAAGGGTGATTAAGAAGTCAAGCGGGGTCATATTTTAGGGCCCAATGCATGGTAGTAGTTGTTTCATGGATCACAAACACAGAGCTCAATTCCTGAGGTCGGCTTCAATGAGACAACCCACCATGTACTCCTACATGGCCTCTCACCGCTACCTTTACCAAATCGTGTTCACACACTTAGCTCACACATAGAAGGACATGTTCACACACCTCTCGACATCCTCGATGAATCGACCGACTCAACTCTAAGTAGTAGCAGGCATGACAAACAAGCATGAATGAGTAGGCACAATAGGGCTCAAAAAACTCCTACTCATGCTAGTGGGTTTCATCTATTGACTGTGGCAATGAAAGGTCATGCAGAGGATAAAGGGGTTCAGCTACCACAGCAAGTAACAGATGAATCGTTGTTGTCCTAATAATGCAGTAAAAGAGAGCAGGAGCGAGAGAGTAGGATTGTATCGGAATTAACAAGGGGGTTTTGCTTGCCTGGCACTTCTGAAGATAGCATTGAGTCTTCATTAGTGTCAACGATCACAATGTCGGTACAACGTCTACCAAGGTGGAACAATACCGACAAATAAAGTAGAAACATGATCAATGCAATGCACAATAATGATGCATGCTATGACATGGCAATAAGAATGTGTTTTGGCTAATGCAAGCTAGAACAGATTGAGATGAGTCCATTTGAACCAAAGATTCAAATGCAAACCCATTTTAAGAGGTCATAATAGTGCATTAACTTGTTTCACCTAAACAGCAAGTTTAATGTGTTCTAACATGCATGAAACAAGTGCAGATGGATAGATTGGATTTTTTTTGATCATTTTTCATATATAATTTATTTGATTTGGAGCTACGGTTGATTTTCTATGATTTTTCGAAGTTTTAGTTATTTTCTAGAATTTCCTGCATAAGAATAATTCCAGTAATTGAATTAATGCGCCAAGATCTAGGCCGTGGTGATGTCGGGTCGTCAATGTGGCTGGTCTAGGTCAAACTGACCTGTGGGCCCTACGTGTCAGTAGTTAGTTTAACTAACTAATATTAGTTAGCGCTAAACTAATACTAACCTAGTTTAGTTAGTGGCCTAGGGCCTAAGCTTGCCGCTGACCAGTGGGTCAAACCGGCCCACCCGTCAATGGTCACGGGTCAAAACCCACCGGCGACTCGATGCCGGCGAGGCCCGAGACGGTGGCACGGCTCGAAAAATGCCCACAGGGCATGGACGAGGCTGTTCTAGGGCTCCTTGGAGAGCTCTTGCAGGCGCGCGTCTAGTGGTGGTGGAGGCCGGGCCTAAGGTGGCCGGAGCCAACGGCGGCGAGCACGAAAGCGGCGGCCAATGTTCGGGTGGGTTATGGTTCGCACGCAGCTCGCAAGCAAGCCAACCGATGCAATCGGGCTTTCTACGGGTACTACGAAAGCAGTTGAGTCGCCGGTGACCAAATGGTCAACCGAGCTGCGCTGACGGCGAAGTCGTCAGCCACGTGCAGCGGGCGAAGGGGCGACGGCCACGGCGGTAGCAAGATGCGCGGGTTAGTTAGTTAGATGCAGTGCTCACAACGGGTCTAACAAGCGCGAGGGCGAGGTCGGGACGCCCGTAGCTCCCTGACCGACGGGCGATGAGCTTCGTGGTCCACGACGAAACGGCGATGGTGACGATGAAGAAGCGCGTCCGAGGCCGAGAGAATCGCCGAGGAGGAAGAGGCGATGAGGCGGAGCTCGCGGACTAGCTGGCTTGGCATGGGGATGCCGGTGGCAAAGGCGAACGACGGCGACGGTGGTCCCAAGGCACAAGGAGAGAGCGAGGGAGAGGAGGGAAGGGGCGGAGAGTGAGAGGGCACATGGCTCGTCGAGGGGAGGCGTGAGCGCCGGGGCCGCCTCCAAAGAACCAGCAAGCAGGCAGAGGTGGTCTGACGGGCAGGCACGCTGGTCAGCACACTCGCCCTCCCCGCAAAGGAGGAAGACGACAGGGAGGTGGCGGGTGGCTGGGCCTGGCCACACCACAAAGGCTGGGCCTTGCAGGGCTGCACAGTGAGGCTGTAAGATTCTCTCTTTTATTAGTGTCTCTGCTTATTTTTCTTCCTTCTGTTTTGATTTAGTTTAGCAACTAAATCATTTTAATAAATTCTGTAGGTTATTATATGTCTTGCTAAAATATATACAAAGCCACTCACAAACTTCCTGTAATTATTGGAGTCATATTTAATATATATTAAATATAAATCCAAAGCAAATAGTTATTTTATTAATTCAATTGGCCAAAATATATATTTCTGTGACTCCAAAAATATTGGTTTTAATTTTACCTCTTACCAATATTTCTATAGAATAACAGGAACATTTTCTTGGACTCATTTGAGAATATTTAAATGTTGGTTATTTTTAGAGGTTTTCTGAGGCTTTTGAAAATTCCTCAATTCAAGTTTCTGATGGAAAGTAGACATGATGCAACACTCTAATGCATGGACTAGCTGGGATGTGACAACTCACCCCCACTAAACAAGAATCTCGTCCCGAGATTCAAATCGTGAGGTAGAAGACAGAGGGACACAAGCTAACACAATCTTCACGATCCTGGTGACTTTCTCGAGGATGTTGATTCATTGCATCACCTTGATCTCGACGTCTTGCTTTGAGAACTACATCCAACACGATGATGACAGAAGGAGACTCTACAGAAAACGATCTCCTCGAAGATCGAGTATTCAAGATCAACTCATGGAGTGAGAGGTAAGAACATCTCTCGAGCTGAGATACGAAGCATTCATCCAAAGGGATGGACTAGAACAGATGTCGAAGGTTCACTAGGTAGACAACAATCCCACACTTAAAAAGGTGGTAATCGGTTGTCAACGCAGTGAGGAGTTGAGTTGCCATGATACCATATCGAGACACTTCAGGGAAGGTGACTCGTAGAATATCCCCTTAAGTGGCAAAAGAATACCTTTGATTCAGAGATCATTGAACTCTTTATACCAGCCTAAGGCAAATCACAATCGATCATTTGAAGGAGTCCGAAAGAATTGCATTCTCGGGCCAGAATGGATGATGTGGACTACCTTTGTCGGGGGTTGGATGCGACATATGCCAACGGGTGGCTTATCATGGTGGGGGCGAGTAGAACATCGCCGCGTGTTCGAAACGGATGAGGCGCAGACATGCACGCCAAATAATCTACCCAGCTGGGCTCTCCGGGAGATAACACTTCATCGCTGCTCAATGGGTCTCCGTGATGATCACTATGGTGTGATAATACAAAGGTGCTCCTTGAGCTGCTTTCGAGGCGTGAGGGAGCAAGGCTGGCTCTCCCCGCTTGCTATATGTCTAAATCTATCCAAGGTCAATCCTCAGATGAAGTGCCCTGGTTTATAGGCCTACCCCCGAGGGTACAATAGTAACTGACCGGCGGCGCCCTGTACCGCTCTTTTTCTCTGCCGCCCTTTCGGGCCGGCTTAGGGCCCGACGATCGGCGGGCCTCATGACAGGTCGACACTGTGGCGCGCTTCCTCGATGACGAAGGCTTGGTCATGGGGTCGTGGAACAGGCCGCCTCTGTCAAGCGATCACTGCTGCCACTCCCCGCCCCAATCTGCTTAGGCTTAGGGGTTCTCGACCGGGAGGCGGCCGACTGGGAGGCCGACTGGTCAGGCCGCCTTCGCACTGGCTGTCTTTGATCCTCTCACTGACAGTGGCCCGGCTGATTTCGAGCCTTGACAGACAGCTTACAGGTTATGGGCACAGCAGAACAAGACTCGTGGCTGAGGTTAGGGGGCATGGCAACAAGTGCTGCCTCACCGAGATCTCCCGGCGACACGGCTGGCCAGAAGCCATGCCCACTCCCCTCAGAGGCTCGGAGGGACGGCTACGCCGGGCCGTGTTCTCGCATCGCCCGAGGAGTCCTCGACTAGGGGTGTCCGGACAGCCGGACTATCAATATCCGCCGGACTCCTAGACACGAAGATAGAAGATTGAAGACTCCGCCAGGTCCCAAGGTACTTTCTCATGGCGGGAAGGCAAGCTTGGCAATACGGATATGTAGATCTCCTACCATTGTAACCGACTCAGTAACCCTAGCCTCCTGTCTATATAAACCGGAGGGCTTTAGTCCGTAGGGACACAACATTACATCTCAACAATCATACCATAGGCTAGCTTCTAGGGTTTAGCCTCCTTGATCTCGTGGTAGATCTACTCTTGTACTACCCATATCATCAATATTAATCAAGCAGACGTAGGGTTTTACCTCCATCGAGAGGGCCTCAACTGGGTAAAAACATTGTGTCCTCGCCTCTTGTTACCATCCGCCTAGACGCACGCTCGACCCCCTACCCGAGATCCGCCGTTTTGACACCGACATTGGTGCTTTCATTGAGAGTTCCTCCGTCGTCACCGATAGAGCGGATTCCTTTACCCGCCTTCAAAGACGGTTTTCACCGAGGGGGCCGGCCACGGCCAAACAATCCGCTTGGTGGTTTTTATGACCGGCTCGTCCGCCGCTTCCGCAATGACTTCAAGTCGCCGAAGAATCTTCGCTGGCTAAAGCGTCAACAGTAGATCCAATCGAGCTCGCTCACAACGAAGCTCTTGATCGTGACGCCGCTCGAGTCGCAAGTGACTACAATCAGATCGGGCTTAAACCGATCCGAGAGAGATTAACTCTCCTCGTGCTACCCACCACGCTGAAGTGGTAGAAGAACAACTCGCAATTCTTGCCATTGTTGAAAAACAATCGGTCCGGATTCTAACCTCCATGCCGGATTCCCGGAGGACAAACTCGATCGAAAGCATTGAACCTAAAATCATGCGCCGCTCCGACTCACCGGGTCTGCTTCAAGAAATCAAGCTTCCGAATTCGAAGTCCTCGCCTTTGAGCCTAAAGATGGGCAGGGATCCGGATTTTATTCCACCCACCCGCCTGCATATATGCGACCTATCTCTAATTCGCAAGAGCCTTCGTAAACAGACATCATTATCGCCGATTCTCCCGGTTATGGACAGGATAAAGGACTGCCGAGAGGAAAACGCAATCTCAATCTTCGCAATAACCGCACGGACAAGGGAATCTGAACGCCATTGATCGTCGTGAAGATTACACGCTTACCGATCCAAGGCCCATAGTAACGAAGTACTCGGCGATGGAAAGTTTCCGAAAACTGAAAATCAATTTTGGGATAATCCGCCCCAAACCCAATTCATGTAAAAGGGCGCCTGCCAATCAAAGCCCCACATGCAAAAACCAAAAAGCAAAACCCAAAGAAGGAAACGGAACCAGATCGAGGGATGGCTCAATGGACCCTATAAACTTCATAATACGTAGGGAGCTGTCCCAACACATAGCCTTCGAGCATGTTGATACTACGGTGGCCAAAAGTGGCGAAGAGCTTTAGCCCGAAACCACTCCAACAATACCAAAGACGGTATCAATAGTCTTCGAGACTTTCGTGATCAAATAATATGCGAAACTAACAATCCGCGAACTCGCCAAGTCTACCAAGTAGCAACAAAGAATCCATGGAGCGACACAGCTATCACCTTCAGCGCCAGCGATGAGCCCACATCTCGAACTACTGAGAGTCCCAGCCAGACCGGGTACTTAGTCCCATAGTGGACGGCTGACCGACAAAGTCCTCATGGACGGGCGGCAATGACTAAACCTCATTTATGAGGAAACCCTCATGGAAAATGGAAATCGATTGAGCCAGATGAGCTAAGCAGCAAGACAACCTTCAGAGGAATAACTTAGCCGGAAGCGCCTGCACCGAAAAATCACACTCGATGTGGTGTTCGCCTCCCGACAATTACAGATCCAAGAAGTCACGCCTGTGTGGCCCTGCTCAGCAGCGGCTATCACGCCATATTAGGACGAGAGGCATTCACAATTTTTCAAGCAATACCTCATTACGGGTACATGAAGCTCAAAATGCCCGGCCCAGCGGAATAATCACTCGCCGCTGATCCGACACAAAGACTCAGACCGAAACAAGACAGCCAAGACTAGCCCTCGGCACTATCCAAGCCTTAGCGGCAGAGGAACTCACCACACAACGCCACGGTAAACAGGACGATGTGATACTTGATAAAGATCCAAGTCCACCTCCTTCAAACCAGCAGATGAGATAATTAAATTTCAGGTCCACCCAACGGATCCAACAAAGACGGCCTCCATCGGGCACAGCTTGAACCCCGGTTGACGCCAAGATCAAGCCGAATTCCTTCGGGAAAATTGGGACATCTTCGCCGCACCCTTCGACATGCCCGAATCCTCGCAGTTGGCGTATCACAGCCTAAACATCCTAAAGGATTCAAGCTACCAAACAGTTCTTCGACGATTTTCCGAGCCCAAAGACAGCAATGGGAGAAGAGCTAGCTGTTATTGGAAGCCGGATTCATTAGAGATATCAAACATCCGGATCGCTAGCAAATTTGGTGATGGTACCAAAGAAGGATAAATCCCGCGCCTGCGGTCGACTTCAAAGACCTCAATAAGGCTTGCCTAAAGGATCCTTTCCTCCCCGCATCGATCAAATTATCGACGCCACGGCAGACACCAATCACAGCTTCCCGGACGATACTCGCTATCATCAAATCAAGATGGCGGAAGCAGATCGTCCGCAACGGCATTCATTACTCCATACGGACCATTCTGCTTCAACACGATGCCCTTCGGACTAAAAAAACGCCAAGAACATATCAGCGCATGATTCAAACATGTCCGCTACCCAGATAGGCAAAACAATGAGAGACACGAGACGACGTAGTCGCCAAAACAAAACACGCCAAAACTTTAGTAGACGATTTGAGGCTCACATTCGACAACCTCAGAGCATATGACATCAAGTGAATCCTAAAAATGTGCTTTGTACCAAACCCGGAAGCTGCTGGGCTTCATCGTATCCGTAGAGGAATTGAAGCAAATCCGCCAAAATCCGGCTCACTACAGCTTGGATATTCCAAAAGACCTCAAGCAAATACAAAATTAACAGATGCGGGCAGCTCTAAGCCGCTTTTATCTCCCGCTTAGGAGAGAAGGCGCGTTCCCTTTATCGCCTCCTAAGGCGCACCAAACACTTCGAAAGTGGACGGATGCGCCACCGCCGGACTCAAGAAATAAAGGCCATATTGGCAACAACCGTCCCGGCTGCGCCCACTCATGCAACCAATGTTGTTATACATCGCGCAACACATCAAGTTGTAAGCGCCGTCTCGCTCGCTTTAACGAGCAAATGTATGGGCATAAATTCTCTTCAAAACCAAGTATTACGATCCACCGTTAACCCCTCGCAACTCCCAAGCTACCCGCACTATCAAAAGATAGCATATGCGGTGTTCATGGCGCCTCTAAGCTCGTGCACTACTTTCAAGAGTGTTCGATAACAAGGGCCTTCAAGTACCACTCAATGACATTATAAATAACCGCGACGAACGGGCAGGATTGCAAATGGGCCATTGAGCTCTTGCCATTCGACATAACTTACAAACCTCGACGAGCCATAAAGTCACAAGTTTTGGCTGACTTCGCACAATGGATCAAGTTAACTACCTAAAGAGTACGGCGATACTCCAATTGACTATGCACTTCGACGGCTCCAAAATGTTGGCTCGGATCATCGGTCTGTCAGATCGACGTCCCCACCGAGAGATACAGTCCAAGATGTACTTCAAATAATGTACACGGACTCCAACAATGCAGCTTAATACGAGGCCCTCATACATGGTCTCCTGATGGCGCCTATGGGCATCCAACGCCTAGAGGTGCGGGGATTCAAACCTTGCAATATCCCAAATAAATGGAGACTTTGACGCCAAGGATCCAAAATGGCAGCATATCGTAATGCTGTCCTGAAATGTGTCACCGGTTTGAAGGACTCAATTCCATCACATAGCCCGAGATAATAACCAAGCGTCCGACGCCTGGCACGATCGGTGCTAAACGTGATATCGTCCCTCCAAATATCTTCTCGAACGGCTCTTCAAGCCATCCGCATTATGGGAAGAGGAGTCCGTAGCGACAAACCGAGAAAGCCGCACTAACCGGTGATTCAAGCAGATGACATAACACCATCCGCCCACGATATAATGGCGTGAATCGCCGCAAGGATGTAACCTTTCCTAGCCTACTTACTTAGGCAGGAACTTCCTCAAGACCAAAATGAGGCCGCCGATAGTCCGGGCGATCAAGGCCTACAAGGTCCATGAGGGAGAACTTTATAAGAAAAGTACCACCGGAGTCCTTCAAAGGTGTATCTCAAGAAGAAGGGCTAAACCTCCCGCTGAAATCCATGCCGGACTAGGTGGACACCACGCAGCAGCCTGGGCCCTAGTAGGAAAGGCATTCCGACAGATTTTATCGTCCGACGGCTCGCAGATGCACAGATTTGGTCCAATGATGCGCTGGTTGCCGCCTCTTTGCTAATCGAGCTATATGCCACCCACCGCCTCAAAACCATACCCATTACCCGCCGCTCATGGTCCTGGGCTTGATATGGTCGGACCCCTTAAAGGGGGAACCCACAAGAAAAAGTACCTATTGGTCATGGTGGATAAGTTCACCAAATGGATAGAGGCCAAACCGGTCAAAACGGCAGAGTCCGACAAAGTGATAGACTTTATATCGAGGTGGTACACCGATACGGAGTCCCCACAAGATCATCATCGGACAACGGCACGAACTTCACAAGCCGATGAGGTCAAGTTATGGTGCAAAAATATGGGCATTAAGCTCGACTATGCGCCACCATCACCCTCAAACCAACGGTCAAGTGGAAAGAGCAAACGGTCTAATAATGAGCGGCATTAAACCCAGATTGGTGAGGTCACTCACCAAATCGACACCCAATGGGTCGAGGAGCCTCGACCAGACTGGGGCTGCGACAACGCCTAACCGTTTCATGGATTCACACCATTTTTATGGTATACGGCGCAGAGGCGTCTTGCCTCGCGACATTATTCATGACTCACCTCGAAAAGCGCATGTATGAGGAAAGAGAAGCCGAGCTAGATCGGCAGACAGCTTGGACACATTGAGGAAGAACGGACGTCGCAAGGCTCGCTCCGCGATTCTATCGCCAGCAGTCTCAAGATATCAAAGCAGAGAAGCACGGCCAAGACCTATAACGTTGGCGAACTAGTTCTACGCCACGGACAAGAAAAAGGACAAGCTCAAGCCCGATGGGAAGGCCCTTCATTATTGATCAAGTAATCGACGGCGGAGCGCATCGGACATTAAATGCGCTTGACAACCGACTCGAGTCGAACCCATGGAACGCAGCCCAACTCCGACGATTCTATGCCTAGCGCCGACTAAGAGTTCGCCCCTTCCCCCATCCAACCTTTTATATTTCGCTATTTTCTTTTTTTTTTTTTTTTCTTTCTAATTAACAAGCCCCTCGGCCTATTTTTTGCATTTTTACATACATACATGTGCCATCAACACTCGTTATTCCCCGGGGCTTTTACGAAGCTCAACTATACGGGTTTTATACCCAACACATGTGTCACGCCCACATGTACCTTTTACTCGCCATTATATGCATCGATATGACTTAAGTTTTGGCCTTGCCGGGTTGCTCGCCCTCGTGGCTTACCCCTACGCTCCCGATTGTTCGCTAGGTGGTAAAGGAGCACCTCGCGATTGTTATTGCCTGGTCACCGGATGTGTACCTCGACGGGTGAAGCCGAAGCTACGCTTCTAAGGGAATATTCGGTCGGTGATTTAAAAGATGACTTTTTACCTATTTTTTCCATCTGCCCTCAGATGTTTTATCGCTTCCATCGCAGTCCGACATGCACTTTAGGGCATGCCTCCCCAAATAAAGGAACCCTTAACGGAACTATTCTCTCCGAAGATGTTTCTTACTAACCATGTAATATAACATAACTAGTTGGGCACTTGTCCGATAAAGCACTAATGACCCCTACGCCTAGTCTCCATGCATACCACGGTTATTTCTTAACCAAAAGGTATTCGACACACTCCGACTCTAGGGTCCCGAGGTCGGCTTAAAAGGTCAAGAACGACAAACGATCTACAATCCGCTAGAAGGCATTTCACATGTCATTTTTAAAGGATAACATACATTGTCAAGTTTATTGATTGTATTCTCCTCAATCCCGCCTAATGTGTCTTCAGCTTTACACCCCGCTGGGAAAATTTAGCAGCCGCTTCTACCCGGCAGTACACTAAACTCACAGGATCTCCTTCCGCCGGGCCCCACCGGTCCAACTTCGCCATATGGTTGGGATCCGCTTTGTACCGCTGCCTTCACCATGGCCCAAGCCTCGGCACCTTGACGGCAAGTCGAAACCTTCCACAAACGGAAGCGCTGCCAAGACTTCGCAGCTTCTTCAAGCTCCTCGAGAGCCCCAAGGGGCGAGGGATGGCCATAAAGCCTGTACGACGCCACTCATTGCTCCGCCAACTCGCTCAACAGCCGCAACAGTTCGGAAGTTGATCACCATTGATACGGCATCTCCTCCGCAGATGGCCCGTGAGTATACCTACAAGACATATTATGTCAAATCATTTCTCGCGAACTCTTCTTCCTTAGAGAGTTCGCCAAGCACTTACTATAGATGCCGCGACGGCCGCTGATTCTCCTTGATGAGAGCCGACAGCTCGGCTCAGGCGCCTTTCAGCTTTCCTCTCCGAGCTTGGCGTTGGCATCTTGGAGCTTGTTCTTCCCCGCTGAACTCGTCAAAGCCGCCTTTTTAGTTTGCCAGTAATGCTTGCCTGTCCGGATCTTGTTCGCGGCACTCTGCAGTTAATCGTTTTAGACTCACGCAAGCATGCACACACGCGCTTATATTAATTTATACAAATGTGTTACTGTGAGGGGTCTTTTCGCTTCTCCTCAGCAGCAAGCAGCAGTCTCAAGTTGGGCTTTGCAATCTTGCATTCCCGAGACAGCAGGCGCTTCTTCTCGTTAAGAGCTCGAATTAAATGATCCTTAAATCAGTTAACATAACTAATTTAAGTCTTGGGGCTACTGTGTATACAACCATTAAAATATCTTTTACCCGTATGTCTTTAACATACCGCCTCCGTGGCCCTCGTAAAACCATTTTGAGCAGCCCGGAGATGCGCCCCCGCTGAAGGCATCCAATGCCTCAGGGAAAAGCACTTCTTGAAAAACTGTCCCGGCGTTTATGATTCATAGCGCCTCCACCTCCGACTTGGTGGTGGACAGCTGTCGGATCCTCCGCTGGAGTAGGATCCTTCCCGTTTGCGCTTGCCTCCACCAGTGCGCCTGGAGCCTGCCTAGTATTGGGGGTCGGCACTTCCTGTCTCGCAGTCATGAAGCGCTTTTTCTTCTATAAAGATCATGAGCACTTAGAAGTTTCTGAACGCTGTTTCAAAAGATCAAACACGAGCTATACTCAAGGGCGACGATTCAGACGACGACGGCCTTTTTCCTCCTCGCTAGTTTGGACCGACCAGAGGGTCGTCCACGCAGGCTCGGCCCCGCCGTAATGGCGCTCTCGCAAAATACCATCGTCAAGGGTCAAAATAGCCAAGGATAAGATAACGGTGTCCGGACTTCGGTCTTGGTCACCGATGCCGAACTTAGCTCGAGGTAGTCCGCCGAATGGCAACCAAAGCATCATCAATGCTTAGCTGGTGATACACCCCGCCGATTAGCTCCACCCCGATGTCCGGATCCTCTCGAGGTCGACCTGTGGATCCTTCCGGATCCTCGCCAGGAGCAGACTCACCATGTCCTCCACAAATCCGCGAGACCTCGCTACAAGACGAATATAAGAAGCTTAAACTTCAAGATACGGGTAAAGGCCCTTTGAGGTGTTCGCTACCCATCCTCTAGGATTGATCATGGAAAACCCATCCACAGGTTCGGACGAAGAAAGTCCTCCTTCTCCCCTTGTACAGACCGACAGATCTTCACCAGATCCTCTACGAATCCGCCCTTGTCGTCAGTTCGGTGGCATCGCCTCCCCATTGAAATCCCACATGGGTGGCCTCTCAGATTGCAGCTGCATGCACGCCGCATGATGCATCGCAAGCCGAATGAGCCATTAATCTTATCCGCCCATCAAGTAATGGACGCCTTGTCTTCCTCCAAACGGGCTCTCGGGCGCCACCGAGGCGCTTTTCAAGGGAGCAGCATCAAACTCCGGAGGCCAATCCGGGACCGGCCTGGCAACGAGCGCCTACAATATAAAACCACTCCGAGGGCCGCCTTCGGACGCTTCTTGGGGGTGCCGGATAGGTATCCGGTCCCAGCCGATGCGCCATATTTTGCGCCGCCCACTTGATATATGGACCCCGTGAGAACGGGCACGAGGTAGAAACAGCCTCTTCCATTAATGCTAAATGGGGCTCGATGCCTCTGAATAGCTCACAAAGAGCTAGATAGCTCATGGCGTGCAACATGACAGGCGGGCGTGAGGTGGTGGAGCCGAGTCCATAGAACTTCAGAGCCCGCGGAGGAACGGATGTATTGGAAACCGAGCCCCTTATTAGATAAGGGACAAACACACCCGCCTCCCCTTGTTGGGGCTTGGGTGTCCTCCGCCCGCCTCCCACCTCGAGCAGTAACCAGTCCTGCTCTGACTGAACCATGAAGGCCGGAGGAAGCAATCCTGCGCTTGAGCTTTACTAGCTTGCTCAGTGCGAATAGAGCACCTCCTCCAATCCCGGCGATGGGCTGGGAGCGCGTGAGGAAGAGCCGCGCTGACGATCCATGGTGGAATGGATTTCGTGGTCGAGGCGCCGATGGAGTATACGCGGAGGAAGATGGTGCGGTTTGATCTCGATCCCTGCCCCTTAATAGGCAAAGCGACCAAGACAATTAGGGGGTAAATGTAAAGACTCTCGGCTTTTCAGATTCAGGCGACGCGGAAGAGGGCCACACTTTGGTGAGAAGCCAAGAAGCACAAGATTCGAGGTGAAGCCGACACTATTCGGCAGAACATGGAATTTGAAGGAGAACCCGCCTTGCAACGCCAAGACTACAAGCACGCCGACTTATCGCCATGAAGCCTGGTTCGGGGCTACCGAGGGAGTCCCGACTAGGGGTGTCCGGATAGCCGGACTATCAATATCCGCCGACTCCTGCATCACGAAGATAGAAGATTGAAGACTCCTACCAGGTCCCAAGGTACTTTCTTGGCGTGGAAGGCAAGCTGGCAATACGGATATGTAGATCTCCTACCATTGTAACCGACTTGGTAATTCCTAGCCTCTCCTGTCTATATAAACCGGAGGGCTTTAGTCCCAGGGACACAACATTACATCTCAACAATCATACCATAGGCTAGCTTCTAGGGTTTAGCCTCCTTGATCTCGTGGTAGATCTACTCTTGTACTACCCATATCATCAATATTAATCAAGCAGACGTAGGGTATTACCTCCATCGAGAGGGCCCGAACTCGGGTAAAAACATTGTGTCCTCGCCTCTGTTACCATCCGCCTAGACGCACAGCTCGGGACCCCTACTCGAGATCCGCCCGGTTTTGACAATCGACAATCGCTTCGCGGGGAACAAGCTGGCCGACTCTCATGGGCTTACCGAAAGGTCGCGAAGCCCGAGTCGGGCTTGTTTTATGAGTCGCCATTTGGGGATCAAGTCTGGAAGGTCGCCAGCCGACTCTGGAGCCAAGGTCGCTACCGACGCGGGCCGAGGGCGGATTTGGGTTCCGATGTCTCGGAAGATCTTGGGTCACGGGTCAGTCACCTACCCGGCTCCATTACTCGAAGGCCAAAGAGTCCCTCGGTCAAGAAGCCTCAGCGGGCACCGCTTTGGGGGCTTCGCAAGAGCCACCGTATTCGGTGATTCTCCGAGACTTTGCCATTGCTTTGGGCCGCCGGCTCTGACCGGGTTTCACGAGGAGCCGCCGCAAGTTGCGGGCGGAAACAAGCGGGCGACGGTTAGCTTTTCCTCGCCATTATTGAGATTCGCCCTACCGCGACGGGCGCCACGTGAGTGCTTAGAATCGGCTTTCACATCGCTGCGGACGATTTCGCCGGCCAGGCTCGGCCGATATTACCGCTACGGCCTCGGAAGCGATCTGGCCAGGGTCGAGGGCGTTGGCATCTCTCACGCAGTGCCATCGCGACGCAAAGAATCTCATGGGTTAATCGTGGGCGCGTGGGGTCATGCGGCGAAGCTAATCCCATCGCTCGCCCTCGCTCTCGTAGCCAGGTTATAAAGGCGAGGAGCGGGCGCAATGTACGCACACCCTCTCCCCCCGCCCTCGCTTCTCTCTTCCTTCTTTTCCTCCGCCGCAAGCGAAGGCATTTCTTTCTTCACCGGATGAGTTCTTCTTCCAACAAGGCCCACCTCAAGGCCCGCGCAGGGATGGTTTCTGACACGTGAGGCATGGAGCACATCGAAGTTCTCCGCCGAATCCCGCTGGCCTCCCCAACATGACCTGGTGACCGCCTCGTCTCACGGGCTGGAGAGATCCGCCAAGGCCAGAGGAGGGCGAAGTGGTCATCTTCCGCTCGAGATCTTATGCTGGCCGGGCTTCCTAAGAAGGATTCTTCCGGCTGCTTCGAGTTCCACAAGCTGCGTACCAAGACCACCTCACTCCCCTAACGCCTTCCAAAGCTTTCCTTTGCCACTGGTGAAGGCTACATCAGCGCTTCTTCTCCACCTCGAGCTGCGGGGAGTTCTTCTTCAAAACTCCCAGACTCAGCAATCCTTTCTCCTATTCCGCCGGGTGAAGTCGGTGAAGATGTAAGGAAGTCCTACTTAATGCGGAAGAACATCTCCACCGACGGCGGATCGGGTCAATCCGCCGACCACTTCGAGTCTTTGACCGCCTACTGGCTGGGCGTCCCATCACAAAATCACTTTCACCTCCGAGCCGGGCTGCTGGCGCCGATTCGTAGTCATGCTCAGGCCGGAGGGGCCTGCTTCCATCGACTTGGCCGCCGCGGGCGCCGCCGAAGTTCTTCCGCCGCCCAGAGCCGCCTCACCTCATCTGTCAGATGAGCGCCGCCACGACCCGAGCCGGCCAGGCACTGAAGGACATGCCGCTGGGAGGTGGCAAACTTGGTGAACCACATCGCCAATCGCGAAGTTCACGGAGGATCGATTAGGCCTAAGGAGCCGATTTCTGCGCGATAACCCTCCAATGGTAAGTTGCATCCATTCAGATTTCGGGATCTTCCCGTTCCGACCTCGAATCCCAACCATTGCCGGCGCTTTTCGAGCAGACTCTTCCACGGCGCGCCTGAGTCGCAAGACAGAGAGCCTCGCGATTATGTCCCGGATCGCGAGGCTACCGACGCCGACGACTCGGACTTTTGGGCGGTGAAGGCTGAGGCCGACGCCGGTTGGGCGGCGGAGGGCAGACGCATGCCAGATCACGGGCGACCCGCCGATCGCCCGAGGACGACGCCGACGCGGAAGTCGCCCCCCGCCAGCCGAGAGCTGCCCTTCCGCCAAGCCGCGCCAAGAGGGCCACTGCCGAGTGCGCCCGCGGCAAGCCAAAGAAGTTGAAGGAGCCGCCTCAAGCGGGAGGAGGCGGTCCGAAGGCCAACCGCCTAAAAGGAAGTGAGAAGCCGCCTAGTTTCTTCGTGAGTCTCCCTTACTCCTTTGTTCCTTTGTTGGGTCTCATTTAGTTTTTCTCGATTTTCCTCCGATCTTCTCCAGCTCCTCTCCCTTGAGAGAGCCGCCGCCCCTCCGCTATGGGTCGCGGTGAGATCCGCCAACACCCCGGATTGATCCGCCACGACCTCGGAGGCGATTTTAACGGAACGCACGGGAGAAGCGCGGCGAAGAAGAGGCCGACCGCCGAGAAGGCGGAGGTCGAGAAGGCGCCGCCGATGCACAGCGGCGATCGGAGGAGGCCGAGATCGCCGCCAAGCGTAAATGGCACGCTGGAGGTCGCGCGACGCTGACGGCGATGCCGCCCTCCATTGTCAAGCGCTACGGCCAGAGTTCACGGGCAGATCGAGAGGTTTGCCACGAACCTTCGGCGAGGAGAGCGGCGAGACAAAGTTTTGGATACTATGCGCTCGCCTGCCGCTTCTCCGCTCGAGGCCGTAGCGGCAAGCAAATGGTGCACTCAAGAAGATTCCAACCGGGACGACGACGCCAAGCAATCGCCAGTCGCCATGGCTGCCGTTTGAGAGGACGAGTCACCGCGAGCGGGAAACCCACGCCAGCCAGCCGAACCGACGCCGAGGCTTCCAGCAGCACAAGGCTTTAACCGGCCTGGTCAAGCGCACCCCGCTGAACTGTGCCCCTTCGACGCTCCTGGGCCGAAGGCGCGAAGAGGGCGACGCCCACTCGCACTGTATGCGATTCGCCTTGCGACCGTCCGCACGCTTTCGCTTTTGTTTTGATTGCCTTCGGCGCCCAACACCCATCGGTGTAGTCCCGAAGTTCGGGTCGGGCCACGAAAGCAGCGGTTTAACTCCTTCGTGGAGTCTAAGATCGACTTTTGCTTTGCAGCTTTGCAGAATACCATAACTCGAAGCATCGCCTTCAACCGTAATGTTGAAGAGTCAAGAAGGACCACCGATCCGACGAAAAGCCGAGGTGAGTTATTTCCACATGGGCCACTGGCGACCACGGGTCAGAGTCCCTGAGGCCCGATGGCCGAGTAATGGGCCGATCTCCCGGCGATCTACTCCATTTTTCTCCGCGGGCTACTGGCGCTACTACGGGCAGTAGTCCTCGATTCGGGCCGATCACGAGCACGGCCGATCTCCCTAATCTACCTTATCGACGACCTTCTTGTCTTTTTTCTTCGACCAGCGCCAACGCCGCCTCCAGAGCAGCTGGGCGAGGCTAACACCGCACGCCGCTGCGGCGAGGAGGATCGCGATAAGTTTGCCCAAGAGCGACTGCCGACGACGCACTCGCCGAAAGCGTAAAGAGCTCGCCCAAGGCGCAGGATGACGCTAAGTCGCGGAAGATGCCCTCATAGCCGAAGTTTGAGGTCGAAGGCCCGCTCGACCGACCGGGAGGCGATGCTGACTCGGGCTACCACGAGCTTGAGGACATCGCCGATGGTAAGTCTTTTTCTTCTTTGGTCTTCCGACTCGCGGTCGGGCTGATTGCTTGACCTCTTCCTTCGCTTTGGCAGATTTTTCCCGCCACTGCAGGCCGCCCCTTCCGCCATCGAGGCGGCTTCGAGGAGCAGCGGGCGAAGGGCGGCGATAGCCGCCAACGCCCAACCATCGACGAAAGCAGCCCCGAGCATCGGGTTCGCCGCCCCGCGACCGTATGCTGCGCCATCTTCGCCACGGCCGCTACTTATGGCCGGACGTGCTGTTTTCGTGACCGCTACCGACCGCCGACTGGCTGGAGGTCGCCGGGCCGCTGAGGCTGGAGGCTCGGCGCCGAGCACGGCTTTGGAGTTCGCCGGGGTGGTATCTCGGCTGACCTGACCGCCTGCCGCTGCCCGGCCAGAGGCCCAGCTGAGCCGAGAGGTCGAGAAGGCGCCTTGTCGAAAGCGCTGCAAGGCAGCTATCGCCGAGTACACACTGGACACTGTCTTTGTGCCCGAAAGGACCGAAGGCGGCGAGGAGGCACCGCTGACTGGTTCGGATGAACCCGAGTACGAGGAGGACTCACAAGGTGATCGACTCCAAGACCGAGGAGGAGGACGAGCCTGAGGATCGGAGGTGAGGAGGAGGCGCCAAGACTAAGAAGGCGGCTAGCCTCACCTCGACACGCCAAGCAACGAGCCGGACAAGGATAGCATGATCACGGAGGCGACCAAGCCGAGACCACCACCGACTGCTTCCCAAGATCCGACACCGCTGCCACCTCGACCTCCCGGCCCGGGAGGCCGCCTCCTAGAGTGCTCATATCCGTTTTGTTGTCTTGGAAAAACTTGTTAGGTTCAACAATTCCACCCACGGGTGTATTCGCCAAGGGCCTTATGTAAATATTTATCCGTTTCGCTCTTCGCTTTTTTTTTGCTCCTTAGACTTTTTTTTGCCGCCTTTCCTTTAGTTGCCGCTTTGTTTAAGCAGCCGCCTCATGGATCACTGGGTCAAGTGCTTGGCTACCTCAGGAGGCAAGTACTTCATCGCTTAGAGTATCGCAGCGAGTTGGCTAGAATCGACAGCCGACTATTCGAGAGCCTGCTATTCTGATGAAAATTGAGACGGCGAGCCGATCGCCGTGAGTCTCTTCTTAAAAGGGAGGTCGGTAGTCGCTTGGGCTATGTAGCTCTTAAGTCCTTAGCCATTTTCATATGCGCGCACTGCTCTGCTCGCCTCGCTTACCAACTATTGCTGAATCGCGGCTTTCAGGAGATGGCTTTGAGCTGCGACACAATACTTGCTCGATCAAGTAGGAGCATTTCATCGCACAAGACGGCTGAAGTCCCTCAGATAATTAGTCGGACTAGTGCCGATAAAGATGATAAAAAGGACAGATATTTGAAGCGTGGTTCTTATCATACAGATAATCAAAAGGCAGCCCCGAGCCGCCCGGGGCCTAAGGTCTTAGTACTTTAATACAAAGGGGGTAGCGCGATACATACCAAGATCAATCAGAAAATCTTCAAGAAGATTCGTGATTCCACGCGTTTCGCTTTTGCCTTGCTGCCCCTCTTGGCGTGCTCGAGGCTTCGAAAGGCCGATCAAATAGTAGGCGCTGCTCCCAGCACCTTGTCGATGATGAAGGGATCTTTCCTAAGGCGCCAACAACTTAGGCTGGCCGGCTGTTCTCTCGATCAGCCGAGCACAAGGTCGGCCTCTTGGAACGATCTTGGCTTGACCTTGCGATAGTATCTACACAGACTCGCCGGTAGATGCCGGATCGACCGAGTGCCAACAATCCTCTTCTAGCAGACGACGCCGCTCGTTTTTTTCAGCCTCCTCCGGTACATGGAGACTCGCTGAGAGTCGAACTCTATATCCGCTGGATGACGGCCTGCAATCCGAGACGAGGAAGAAAGGCGTGAAGCTGGTCGACTTGTTTGGGGTTGTGCGCAGACGAGGAGGCAGTGCGTCTTTCGAATTCAACAGCCGTACCGAAGGCCGAAAGTGGTTCGACCAATCGAGGCTTGATGCCGGACAGATGAGGCCGCTGGTCGCTCCACCCGCCGCTTGATCATGGATGGGCAACTGGCTAAGTCCATGGATGCTTATGCCGCAGAACGAGCCAAGGCGCTCAAGGTTGGTGCCGCTTGTCGGTGATGATGCTGCAGGCGTATGTCGCATCAAGACCGTGAATTCGCAATGAAGGTCACCGCCAGGTCTTTAATTTCTTGATGGGCTTTGCTTCCACCCACTTGGTGAATTTGTCCACCGCGACAAGCAATGGGTTAGGCCGCCGGCCGCTTTGAATGGTCCTTCACCATGTCCGTGCCCCAAACCTGCCAAGGGCCAGTAATGGGGATTGTCTTCGCCACGGGTTTACCAAGGGGCTTGAGCGGAACATCCTGCACCCCTTGCATTTTTTTGACTAACTCCTTAGCTTCTTCCAGGCGCTCGGCCAAAAGAAACCGCGGCCGAAGGCTTTGACCACGAGTGCCCTCGGCCGCATGGTGGCCGCGACTACCGTGGATGTCTCTCGAGGATCGCTGCCTTGTTCCGATCCCACGCAGCCACGGTGGACACCAAGTGACACCGCGCCTAACTAGCTCTCTGATTATGGTGTGCTGCTGCTCGGCTGTTGCACTTGCCGAGCCAGTGGTCTCGCTCACGTAATTCTTGCTCACTAGGAACTTGAGGATGGGCTGCCCACGAAGGTGCCGCTATTCTTCAATCGCTACCACAATGATTTGGACAAGGGTGGTTGGCTGGAGGCGGCGGTTGGAGTTCCACGCTATTTCGGACTGAGGAATCTCCGACGATCAAGCTGCCGGGTCTAAGTCCCTCGCCAACCGCACATCCTGCTGGGCTCAGAGCCCCTACGACCGGGCGCAGCTTCCGGCTGGGTTTCTAAAGTCCCTGCCGATCGCAGCCCCTGACTTGTTTCGACCGTGGGCTTTTTGAGGTTTCTCGTCGAGCCTTGGATCCGACCATTTTTCATGAGCCAGATGAAGATGGAGTCCGATTCGTGAGGGCTTGATAGACGGCTTGAGGAGGTTACCAGGGCTACACCGTAAGGTATCGCTGGCGCAGTGGAGTCGACTCGTACAAGGCATCTCGCTGATCGCTGTCGCTTGGCATCGCGGAAGGAATTCGCACCTCTCAAAATATCCGCTGAGTTGCTGCACCGTGAAGTGGTAGCTTGCTATGTTTGCGCCCTGGCGCCCCAAATACGGATGATTGCCGAACCACCAAGTCGAGTCGCCAGAGCACAAGATCCGGCTAATGCCGAAGTTCCTTGGCAAGCCGGAGTTCGGAATGAGCGCCTCATATTCGGGCGACGTTGTTGGAAGCGTGAAGTGGATTTGCAGACGATTTGAGCTTATCACCCTTGGGGAGGTGAGGACGACGCGCCCCGAGGCTTGCGCGCATTGGAGCCACGTATGCAGCCGCCAATGAGTAGAGCTGGGCGTCAAGCAAGAATCGTCTGCCCACGAGGAAGTCGCCATACCGCGACTTGATGGCGGACGAGGTTGGTAGTAGATGGTGTAAGGGCTAGATCGACAGCCCACTGGCCACTTGCCGGAGGCGCCCTGCCCAATGATCTCATGAGGGATGTGCAAAACCATGTGATTGGATGCTCTTGAAAGTAGGGTCACTTCTGGCAAAATGCACGCCAGAGCACATCTCGATAGTGAGGGTAGTTCTCGCTTAGAGGTCGACAAGACTCGCTTAGGTAATACACCCTCGGACCTAAGCGCCATTTTCCTCCTCATGCTTGACTACAATGATCGGCCGACTACCCGATGTGGCGGCGATGTATAAGAGCATGGGCTCTTGGGGGTCGGGCCAAAGACAGGGGAGTCGCCAAGATCTTCTTCAGCTTGGAGAACGCCATCTTGTGGTTCCACTCCAAAAGGTGGTCTTTCATCGCTTGGTACATAAGCAGAGTGCCGCCTACCGATCGATAACCCACGATGGATGCCAGTACGGTGAACTCAGACATCCAACAATGGCCGGTACCTCCATTCTCTCAATGGCCTTGATCTTCACAGGTTGCACTCTATGCCGCTGCTCGAGACCAAAACCAAGGAGCCGCTGGGACTAACACGCATCTCGTGGTTGAGCCTGATCTCGAATCCAACAAATTTTCAAGGTCTCTTTGAGGTCTTCCAAGAAGGCCCCACGCTTCCGCTCTTCACCACCACATCATCCACATAAACGCATGCTTCGCCGAAGTTGCTTGAGGAGGCACTTCGCATGCAACGCTGAAAGGTGGCGCCGCATTCCATAAGCCAAACGCCATTGTCGCAGCGTATGCTCCAAATGGCGGATGAATGCGGTCTTCACCGTTCGCTGGATTCAGCTTGATCCGATGATATCCTCGAGTATGCGCCTAGGAAACTCAACACCGTGATCCCATCAGGAGTCTATCACCGATCAACTTGGCAGAGCAAACGGTCCTTCGCAGGCTTTATCGAGGCTGGTGTAGTCGATACACATCCACCATTGCTTGTTTTTTCTTCAAGACCAGACGGGTTTGCTAGCCACTCGAAAAACACTTCCATAATGAACTGCCGCCAGAGCCGGGCCATCTTTCTCCAACGACTTTCTTCTCTTTCCGACAGGGCGGCGCAAGGGTTGCCGACGGGCTTCACATCCGGCCGACGTAGTTTGTGCTCTACGATTCGCTTAAGACACCTGCATGTCCTTGGGGACCATGCGAAGATGTCTCGATTTCACGGAGGAAATCGACGAGCTTGTTTTCCTATTTGCCGCCGAGGCCTCGGCTTATGACAACAGATTGGGTGCTCGGGTCCAAGGGTAACTTCTGGTTTTTTAGCCGCTTGAATGATCCTTCCTCCGACTTCTTGAGTTTGCACATTTTGGCCGCTTCCGCCATCGCCACGACTCCTATCAAGGAGCCGCCGCCGCGATCACCAAAGACTCGCCAACCAACTACAAGAAGCGACGACTTCTTGTAGTCGCAGCAACGGCCAGACCCCTTGAACTCGCAGATCTTCATCTTGAGGTAGGCGAGGAATCGCCATGAACTTGGCCAAGGCAGGCCGCCAAGGTATGCGGTACGTTTCCAAGTCCACCACTCGAACTGCATCGGGTTTCGGTGGTCTTTGTCTCCAAGAGGACGCCTATCAATCTTGCCGATCGGGTGAATAGGAGAGGTCGGGTACAATTCCATGGAATATTCAGCGGCCGCTCAGCAGCTGCCTTCACCGATTCCGAAGCTCCATCGTGTCTTGTACAGATGTTTATGCTGCTGCCCGCTATCGTGACTCGAGAAACGGGCGTTCGCCTATCAAGGCTAAGGTCGCGCTTAGACCAGTAGGAGTTCGGACGCGATCACCTCTCGGTGATCTCGCCCGACCGAGCCGATAGGCTTCTGACCAATGCATGAACTCGAGCATCTATTGCTATCAAGGCTGACTTTGCCGTTGCGGGCGCCGCCGCGCCGGCCATCCGCCATATCGGTGAACACTACGAGGCTCTCAGGTTTTCTCGAACTCGCCTTGATCAAGGCCGACCGCCGAGCCACGCTGCCGGGCGGGCGCGAGGCGGCGTTCCAGGGCGGAAGTGGGGGCGAGGCCATCTCCCTTGGCGATCCTCGCGAGCCGCTGGCACTTTCTTGTGGTGTGGTTCGACGGCCACGCCATTGTGGAACTTGCAAGGACCATCCGAGTCCGCCATAGAAAAAGCCAAGAACCGCTTGACTTGCCGCTTTTCGCCGCTGGTCAAGGCTGCCCTCCTTGCTGATCTTCATCGCGACCGCCAACTGCTGGAAGTCGGCCGTGGGGCCTGGCGCTTGTTGTCGCTTGTTGTCTGCTGCTTACCGGCATCTCCAACCAAGGTTCGGGAGCCCGAGTTTTGCCGTACCGCTGACTTGAATCTCCGCCTTCATAGAAGAGTTGGCCGCGGGCATTTGTCCGCTATGACTAGCAGTTGTCGAGGGTTTTGGGCTCGCCGCAGAGGAGCTTAGTGCTGAGGAGGGTGCCCTCTCACCCCGCCATGAAGTACTGATGGCTCTGCACTCGCGCACGCCCTCATGAGTTTCAAGTTCCCCCAGCCAGGAGGTAGTCGCTGTTGATTCTTCGTGGCCTTGCACGCACAAGGAGAGCCGGCGCGCTTGGGAGGTCGCCACGTGGCCGGTGAAGTTAATGAAGGCTTCGTGAAGTCAACCCAGCTATTGATGTCATGGGCTTCAGCTGTTCACCATGTCCCGCCGGCCTCGAGCATGAGGGGAACATACTCACGGCGACCGCTTGTTGCTGCTGGGCCAGGCCGACTACCAGGAGAAGTTCATCGGGCCTCCCTCCACCGGAGCCGTGTACTTGGTGTGTCTCGAGGGAGCGTGAACCCTTGGGGAAGGGCTCACCGACAAGGGGCCCGGCAAGGCGGACCTAACTCATCCTTCTTCTAACGCCAGGATCGGTGGAGTTTCCGATCCGACATGGGGCGCCATTTTCCCGACTCCTCGTCAAGGCTAATTCTGGCGAGTTTGGATCGACAAAGCAGAGAAACTCGCCGCCTTCGGGCGGGAGATAATCGCCCCGCCGTTTCCATCGCTTTTGCGACCGCCTTTGGTCGCGCCAATGGTGATGCGAGTCCGCAGGATCGATAATCGATTTCTTTTCTTTTCTTCCGCGGACCCACCAGCTGGCGTCGAGGTCGCGCGCTTGATCTTGGGCGAGGGGTAAGTCGTTGCCGGGTCAGTAGCTGCCTCATACACGCTCGCCGATTTTGCGGCAACGATCGAGGAGCCGCTGACTCGCCTGGCTACACGGCGCTTTCGCCGGGTTCTTTCACTCTTCGTCGCCGCTGGTGCGCGGATACAGCTCGCCGGTGGCGCATACATGGCGTCACCGAGCAAGTCGGCGATATCGTGAGCGCTTCCTGACCGCGACCTGATGGTTCGACCTGGCCGGCCGGGCGAAGTCGCTTACAGCGCGATCCACTCGCGCTGGTATGCTTCTCGGCGCCTCATGCTTTCCAACTTAGCGCTTCGATGATCTGAAGGCGGCGTTTTCCAACAGGTCAGCCCGCTGCCCCCTCGAATGGGCGCGGCAGTTTGCAGGTACCGGCAGCGGTCCTAGGCGCGTTACCGAGTGCTCGCTGCGGTCGATGACGAGCACCTCCGGACGGCGCTTCCGCCACTCTCCTCATACGGAAGCGTTCGTCAGACCACCATGTTGGTGGGGAAGATATCGATCGACACGGCGCGAGTCGACCAAGATTGGGTCGAGGAGCTACGGACCCAAATCTACCGAAGCTCACGGCGACGCGGAGTTACGCAGGAGGCCCGCGAGAAGGTTCTTGGTTACCCGTGCTCGCACTCGCAGTGCTCATCGGAGAGGCGACTCACCGGCGAGTTCGGCGAGGCCGCCATAATACAGCGTTTTCGCGCCACGCGAACGTGTCGATGCAGCATCCATCCGGCGAAGGCCGTCTGGCGCCGCAGGTGAAAAGGGTTCTGCCCGTATGCATCTCCGGACGACGGGCACCTCGCCCCATGGTGGGCGCCAAATGTCGGGGTTGATGCTACATATGCCAATGGGTGGCTTATCATGGTAGAGAACATCGCCGCGGTTCGAAACGGATGAGGCGCAGACATGCACGCCGCGATCTACCAACTGGGCTCTCCGGAGATAACACCCTATCGCTGCTTCATGGGTTCCGCATGATCACTATGGTGTGATAATACAAAGGTGCTCCTTGAGCTGTTTCGAGGGCAGGAGGGAGCAAGGCTGGCCTTTCCCCTCGCTATATGTCTAAATCTATCCAAGGCCAAACCCTTTGCATGGGTGCTCGGGTTTGAGAGTAGCCTACCGGGGGTACAATAGTAACTGATCGGGCGCGGGCCCTAGCCGCTCGCCGCCCTTTCGCCGGTCAGTTCGCCGACCGGTGGCCTCTTCGGGCGGGCAGGTTCGACACCGGCGGCGCCCGATGACGAGGCTTGGTCATGGGTCGGGGGAACAAGGCTGCCCCGTCAGATCACCGCACCACTCCCCATCCAATTGTTTATGGCTCTGGGGGCCTTGATCGAGGCGGCCGATCGGGAGGCCGATCACAGGTCAGTTTTCCCAAGACTGGCCGCCTCGATCCTCTCACGACAGTGGCTGGCGATCTTCGAGCAGACAGCCGGCTGTCATGGGCACAAAGCGCATCACAAGACTGGAGTCGAGGTCTTGGCACAAGGCAGCTACCACCGGAGATCTCCGGCGATACGGCCAACAGAAGCTATGCCCACTGTGGGTCGAGGGGACGGCCACGCCGGGCCAGGCTCCTGATCACCAGGTCGCGTCGACTCATAGTCTACCAAAGGTCGCAGCTCGAGTCGGCTTGCTTCAGAGTCGCCATTTGGGACTCGGTTCAAGGTCACCACTGGGACTCTAAGCTTTCAAGGTCGCCACCGACGCGGCCGAGGGCTGCTTGCCCGATGTCTCGAAGATCTTGGGTCTCGTCACTTACCTGCCATTCATTAATTCAACCTTGTTGAAGACAACGCGAACTGATGATTTTGGTTATCATCGGGAATGGATGGAACCCATGGTGGAATGGCACAATGGTGGTGCAAGCTGGGAGCAAAATGCAAATGCCGGAAATGATGCTAATCAGAGAACTCAACAGGAAATAATTCCATCAAGGAGTGGTTATAATATTAATCAAGAAAACCGAAGTAATCCCGCTTAGTGCCGATGATAACACCTAGTGCTTGAGCGGTTCTCAAGAACTTGAGCATTTCCATATTCATCATAGTTTTACCAATATCCGTGGCAAGGATCCCGCAACACAACTTACTACCATGATGAATGGTGATGGATGATGCAGATGCAAAGGAAGATAACACCTTCTCGTGATTTCACCTTAGCAAGGCCAAGGAAACAAAATCGGATGATCGAACGGAGACATTTAGCACTTCGCTTATCGTTCTCCTTGATGTGCTAGCATAACCCATTCATTGAAATGGTTTAGTATCTAGAACATCAAGTAAAGGTCGGACTTCAGAACACAAGAATCCATAAGGAATAACTATGGAGTAAATCCTACGAATCCTCATGGAGGTATTAATTCAATCAAGATACTATAATAGGTCTTTCGGTTGGTGTTGGCCACGACATCCACTTTACCTAAGCTATCGAGAGACCAATATTATAGTTCTTGAAAATGTTCCAACCATCATATCTACCCGATTCAGATCCGTTGGTGTCGATATTCCAGACTCATCGAGTCTAGAATGAAAAATTAAAGTTTGCAACACAAATCCATTTGAGATGACTTTTGTGAGATTCTCGGAAATGGACTACTAGTAAGCTCCAAAACATGAGCTGGTTCATACACACATGTGAACACGCTGTCCTGTCAAGCATGACCATGTAGTAGTCTTATAAAACACTACTGAAGTCTGTGTTGGAACCATCATCGAGGATATCAAGTCCTTGCATAAGGTATACTCTAAGAAGGAACTTCTTCCTTGAACAAATCAATCAAGGCTTGGTGTGCTAGGAATACATATAGAATGAAGATGATCACCATCGCATCACGTATCATTTCTCGCGACGCTTCAGATGATCGGGACGGAATGATTCCAAGGAAACAACATTGACTTTCTCGAATTCACAAATGCAACTTGCATCGATGCATACGAATTTAAGGGAGTCACTTCTTTCATCCAAACATATGCTTCATGAACTAAACATGAAGACATTATGTATAAAGTTTCCAATACTAGCTTAATGTTCGACATGAATCATGGAGGAGATAAGGATATTGTCGATGGGCTCAACAACATTCATCCAGATTTATATAATTGAGTTCCACAATTATGTGAACAAGGTGATAGCATTGGTCAAACCCAAAAGAGTATATGATGTATGCTCGAGGAATCAACCACGAGTAAGACAACATTACGTAATAATATCAGGTTCCGATTTGATTTGACGATAGCCCATACTCAAATCAAGGGTCGATAAGACAATAGCACCGGCTAACCGATCACGAGGATCAATCAACCAAGATATCATCTTTCTTCATGACACACACACACAAGGATATCCTTGTGACGAACTAAGTCGACAAGCTTTCATCTTCCAACTCCAAGTTGTTGTTTAGCTTAACCAATCGGGCTCTGGTATCCAACATGAGATTCTTGGAGAAGAGTGATTTACAAGAAACCAACTTGATCATGGAGCTCAACATAATAGCCGGGACAACCTAGTAATACTTCCGAGAAGATATCCGAAAATCATGAACCACCAATAAGTTACTAAGCTCGAGAACAATCTTGCTTTTCAGAAAGAAGACGATATGATCAAATAAGCAAGGATTGACATAGCCCTAACTCATTGATCGAAGTGCAATCGAAAATAAGGACTAGGTAGCACAATCTATCTTAGAATGATGATTCAAGAACCAACACGCTAAGAATAAAATTATTATGCTTTTAACTACCAAGCAACTTTTGTTGCTAGGAGTATTGATTTCACATCATGATTCACTTCAAGACTCCCATATGCATAACACGGAACCGAGGAATGAATAATGATGGCTAGAAGTATCACTACATCAAGAATTCACAAGAGATGGTGCAATTCTCATGACAATCCCGACATAACGTGGGTAATACTTCGTAGAACATAACAAAAGCTGGATTGGCATTTTGATCCACTCGGAATACGCATTTTGACCCAATCCTCGGCGGACAAGGTACTAGAGTTTGTTTTCCGGTCATACTGAACAATGGCTTGATCGACCACAAGAGTAATAGGCATCGACAAACGGACAATTATACCCTGACTATCAATTGATAGACGGGGTCGATATAAACTAAGG